>JAMWET010002557.1:205000-236667 GCA_024036415.1 Prochilodus magdalenae
GGGGGGGGGGACGGGAAACCGTTGCGTGTTCCCAATAACAATCCCACACCTCCCCATCGGCTCCTTTTAATAATCGCCTGCCAACAATTTTCCTTTGCTATAGGGATGGACGCCTCTGGACCCTCACCTTAAATGCGCACCAAGGGTTCAGACAACGAAACTCTGCGACCTGCTGGCTGTCGCTGTTTGCCTAGAGGTCATCATTTTTACACAGTAGGGGTTGGCTAAATTTAATATTTCATTTGAATAGATTTTTACTCTGTAAAGTCCACTTATAAATGGTTTCTTCTGTGAGTTTAGTGCACTCAGAATAGTTCTAAAATTCCATAACTACTACAGCCAATTTTACCTTACTGTCCAATTTTATTTTTGAAGTTTCTCACCTGCACACATACTGTTTACTAAGGGATGAGGGGCCGCACCTTAACGACCATGTCAACGTCACCCAAATGGTGGTCATTGCCAGACTGTGATGGAGTGACCACTCGTCTTTTGTGAGCTTAGGACGGATTGGGGGCACAAAGACAATCTTTCAGAACTGACACTGCTCCTACAGTGCAAATGGGCGGAGCTAAACAGCTGTAGACAGATATATGTACAGTATATACACTGCTTGGACAAAAAAGTTGGTTGCTAGTAAGATGTCAACCATGTGGGAAGTCATATCCCATGATGCCACTGTGTTTCAGAAGAATCAGACCATTGTGCTGCATCAAGCAAAGAAAACCACTAAGGAGAAGTTTAAATGACTAGAACTGGGTTTAAACTGACCCTAATCCACAGAACTGGGCACATCAGGGTGCAAAGGGACATGCATGAAGCAATATGCCCATCAAGCACAGTGGCCACTTGTCAAGCCTCTGGGGCAGTGTTTACGATCTTAGGGTTGCTTCCGCAATTTGGTCAGGATCTCAACGTAGGGGCTCAGCAACCTTATGTATGGCCTATACAATGAAGTCACATGAGCCACCAAACGCCAATAGTACTGGATGACCAAGTTGTTCCAATCAATAGATAGAGCAGGCATATATCAGAATGATAATGCAGAGATTGAAAGACTGGTTTAAGGAACTGGTTTTAAGGAACACGAGGAATCAGTTTCACATGAATTGGCCACCACAGAGTCCTGACCTTAATCTGATTCAAGGTTTTTGGTATTTGTGCTGGAGAACATCTCCAGTCATCAGTAAAAGATCTCAGCTAAAAAGTAATTTAACTCCGGATGAGAATATTGCTTTACTTTACTTTACTGTACTGTACTTTACTTTCACAGTGTTTACATGTTACATCAATCTATTTACTTTACTTTCACAGTGTTTACATATTACATCAATCTATTTACTTTACTGTACTTTACTTTACTTTACTTTCACAGTGTTTACATATTACATCAATCTATTTACTTTACTGTACTTTACTTTACTTTACTTTCACAGTGTTTACATGTTACATCAATCTATTTACTTTACTGTACTTTACTTTTTACAGTGTTTACATGTTACATCAATCTATTTACTTTACCGTACTTTACTTAACTTTACTTTAACCTTGTTTACATGTTACATCAACCATTTTACTTTAATTTAGTTAAGCAGTGTTTACATGTTACATCATCTCTAAAAATATCTCTATTCAAAATATATTTTGTTTTTGGTCTGGTAATACATATTTCAGTGTAGATTTCTGTGTGTGCATCACAAAGCCTTATATTAATGTTAATATTATATTTATGTATTAATCAATATTACATTAAGGAAATAATTCCAATTCTCAGTGATGCCGAACTTCAAGGGCCAGTGAAATATGTTCATTCGACAGCTATTACATAATCATGTAATTATTTAAGTTGATTGCAATTATTTTTAGTTATTTTATTCATTGAATAATTATTCAGTTATTTATTTTTATGCAAAGTTGTTAGCTTTTACAATCCCAGCCAACAATCATATGTTTACATCTAACCAATAAAAAGCTGTTTTATATCAGCTGGGTTGAGGCAAAGGCATGTAAGTCAAAGCAGGAAATCCCGTTATTAAGACACGTGGGGAATCTTAAAGAGAAATTCTTTGATTTTCCAAAATTCCAAAAGTTATTACATAAAATTCTGCCTGATGTCCGAGGTACTGAGTCTTCAAACCAGAGGCATCGATTTCGATACACACTACCTCAAAATAATAGTAGCACCAAAAAGGAAGTGCGGGAATTCAAAGCTACTGGGAAGGGAATCTTGAATTGTGAAGTCCCTAATGGTGTCCTGTGATAATCCATTCCATGAAGCTTGCATGACAACAAACCGTTCATCCTGGAGCTGATCACGGTGCCTCCACACGGATTCGTTGGTCGTCTTCAGCAAGACAAAAGCAGGACTCATCACTGAAGATGACCCAATGTCCTGAGTCACTCCATGACAGTCTGGCAAGACACCATTGCAGTCTTAGGTGACGGTGTTAAGGACAGTCGTCGTAACGGTCTGCGTGCAGGTGAACTTTTGAAATAAAAGATTGGACAGTAAATAAATTGGCCATATATGTGCTGTCGGGTTCCTATCACCACCTACTTTCTCTACAATCAACCATAAAACTCGCATCAATACATCAAAATGATGGAAACGCTTTATAGTAGGGCACTGTTCATTAGTATTATGACACTCACAGGACAACTGACATAACCCTACATATCAATGTTTATTGCTTATTCCTATAGGCGTCTTTCATTGTAAAGATTACACTTTTGCCAATTTTGATAGAAAGTTGGCTAAAAAAGCCTTTATGACAAACAACTCGGAATAAAATAAGAGACCACCTGAAAATGATCAGTGTCTCTAGTTGTACAGGTACTGGGTTTGTGTTGGACCAGAATTCCTCAGTTCTGTTTGATTCTCTACAGTACTGGAACCATGTCTCCCAAACTCCAGATCAGATATTGTATTAGATCTGTTTATTTAGAAAATCACTAATGACCTCCAGAAGCCTGTTTTTAGAACCATGCTCGCTGTGCGTTTCAGCCAGCCACCGCTCGCCAGTCTCTCTGTAGGTCACTTGAGGTCATCTTACGGTGGTTAAGGGACATTGGAATGAGGTGGCGCTCATCACAGTCAGTAGAGAGTGGGTTTGGCCCTCTGCCAGTCTGTAGCTGTGTTGTCCTGTGTGTTTGCTGCTGGACCTTGTTCTTATGAACCAGACGCTCACTGTATCTGCCAGTAAAGCTAGAACCCAACCTTCGGTTCCTCACTGAGAACCTGCTGTACATGTGGAGATGCTGATTTAAGAAGAAACTGGAGTGCTCTCTTATTTATTTCCAGAGCTGTATGACACCTACTGGAATAAGCATTTATAAGGATTTAAGTAGGGTAATGTTAGCTAATGTTAGCGGCCATGACAAGCTTATGTAGGTATCACATAGCCTTATGAACAGTGCCCTACCGACATGATTGAACTATGTGGATTTGGCTGAAATACAGAGTTCCCATCAAGTGTACCTGATCAGATATGAACCTGCTGTCCGAATGTGACCTGCTGTAATAAATGATTAACAGTGCCCCTAAGGAATCATGAATGGAGTTCATTTGTCCTGTTCAGCTCTCAGCAGCAACTGGCTGAGAGAGCTGAAAGCTGGGCACAGCTTTCAGGTGTGATCTATAGGAGAATGTTCTAGAACTTCTCAGCGCATCATGAACAACTCACTGCTGCCGTCTGCTGGACACAGCATCACTGTATCCTCTGGTAAAGTCCTTCTATTCAAAACACAAGAACATAAAATGTCAGATAGTACGTTAATTATAACTAGCATAAACCAACAGCAAACAGCAAAACGATTCTAATATTAGAGCCATTTATATTTCAGGATATCTTTTGTAGAGGCTTTTGCATAACTTGCCAGGTCCTTGCCAGTCTGCATTAAAGGTGCCATAGAAAGCATTGCAGATAGCAATACTGTTTTGGCCCAAATCTGGCCCACATTATCTATTTTCATCTGGCCCTCTTGCCGAATGGATTGCCGGCTCCTGTGTGGACCACTCTGGCTGCTAGACATGGGGTCAACCAAAAGTAGTGGACTAGATCTAGATTGGGACAGTTGGGTCAAATGCGTGGTCTATATAAGTGGGCCACCTTTGGCTCACATGAGGAATGCCAGTGCCAAAAGTGGGCTAGCAGTGCCATATCTTTCCCAGATGTGGCTCAGATCTGGAATGTGATTTTGGTGGGAGTGAAGGATGCCAATATGCGATTTTACATACCCATTTACACCCTATGATATGGTCCTACAATAAAACAAGCTCTGTTCCCTGTTTTGATAAGCTTGTGAATAATAAGATGATTGTCGCAACATGTGGAAATAGACATCATAAAATGGCCCTGTGTAAATAAGTTCAGTCCTCATACTGTTTAGTTAGCCATGTTAGTTAATTGGAGCTAATGCTAGTAGCTAACGTTACCTATACTGGCTACTGGCTTTCCACCTGGACATCAACACAACGTAGATTAAAGTTGTTCCTCTCTATGAAACTCTCAGGTTTAGATGATCTGCTTCAACCGGCCAACACGAATACAATCACACTGCATGGCTGCTAACTACAGGCTGTAGGTCCTCCTTACGGAAACTGCTCCTCTCTTCAGTCTCTACATGGTCAAACACTGAGCAGAGCTGCTCCATGTTATCCAAAAGTTTGAGAAACTGTCTGGAGAGAAATGAACTCTGAATAAAGCTTTTCAGGATCCTGTTAAAAGTGTGGGAACTGAACTGTTCACCAACTTGCTTTTTGAATATTCCGCTTCACCTTAAATGATGCCTGAGTTACATTCCGATGCCTGTAAAAGCTGTAGTATTTAAAATGAACATCAACCATGTACCTGTGAAAGTTGGGTTTCCCTTTACCAGCCTGGAACAATAGCTGTCTGCATGTAGTCCACCATTTTCATTGCTGGTGGTCCACTGTCTTTGTTCTATGGGTTATAGTGTAAATATAAATAGTCAAGTCTGTTACATGACAGTCCAGGATTTTTGGTGGTTTACTGTCCTCCCATATGATGGAGGAACAATTGTGTTTGAGGATAATGCTGTATCAGTTCAATGTACTGAACTCTCCATATTCATGGCATCTTTAAAGAATAAAATAAATCATAAAATAGATCATAAATACTAAAACTAAAGGACAGCTCTTTTTATATCACCAAATGGAGATAAAAAGTATGTAAAAGATATGAAACCCATCAATACAAAGGGTGCTTAAAAATAATTGCACTTTCTAACTAATTTCTAAGATTAACTTGCTAATATTTAATTCCCTTCGTCTGCCACTGGACATCAGATTTTCACATCGTGTCTCTATAACTCTTACTCCTACCGCATGATGCTTGTTGTGTTATTTTACCTGAGGTTTTGTTCAGGTTCGTGGTGTGGCTCATTGGTTTATTTGAATGATCAAACAATTTAGAAGCATAATTTAGAAGGTAGACAAAAGTCTGTTGTGGTAATTAACAAATAAATGAATTAATTAATTAAAAACATCACTAGCTTGGCTAATTTGGGGAACATACAGCTAGCAATGCTACTTGAATAAAATGCTGTTTGTGTCCTGACATCATTATTAAAAGATTTTTTAGTGTTTAACTATGAATTATAAGATGTTATAGTATTATTACAAGATGAGTACAATATGCAAAAAAAAAAAGTTCGGTGTTATGATTTGCTAATACATATTAGTACGTCATAACACTATTTGTCTGTTTAACTGGAGCGACTTTGAATGGCTTCCCCTTTAAAAGGGGGCGGGGCACGCACAGTGACGCCTGGGTGGCGTAGCACGCTACAGAGGCTCGTGGTATGATCGATAGGCCACGCCTCTGCGCTCAGTCAGCGGTGCTGGAGGAGAAAGAGGAGCTGCTGTGTTAAAGGTAGAGATCCGTTCAGTCCTTCTAAACATGCTGTACGTCGTGTTTACTGAGAGCTGTTAGTGAGGGTGAGGGTTTTGTTGAACGTTAATGGAGCACAACGTGTAAACCAGTGCAGAGTCCTGCTCGGTGGGTGTTGTTTGGACAGAATGGAATAATCTCATTAATATTAATTATTATTCATCAGGCTCCGCACAGGGCGCCGTCTGATTGGCCGAGCCAAAACGAGGCTGTGTTGAGGCAGAGGCGACGCTAATCCCGGTCACAGGCATCATAACAGTGCTAGGGTCCTTATCTCCATGTCCAGTAAATCTGTTCTGAAAACCATCCTAAAACCTGATAAATATGCAGCACATGTCGCAGGCGAAGTACATAAGCGATATAGAATATTACAGATGCAGCATTTCTGAGGCATCTATGATTGTTGTGCTAATACTACTTGGCCTTTCCATGTTTTGTTAGCGCCAAGCTAACGGCAGTCCTCATTCACCTTTGGCAATAGGTGTGAAAGGGACCTATTATACTAGAATAGATTTTTATGCTTTGATTTTCCTAGAAATAATATATTGTTCTCACACTGTTCATCTGTATAGAGCTCTCTTAGAGCTCATGTGTCTTTAAGACCCACCCCCATGAGCCTGGTGTGCTCTGATTGGTCAGCCGACAGAGCTACAAGTTCCACCCCTATAGATGGCCAGTGTCACATGATGATGTCACCCTGAAACAGGGAAAAGGACTGGAATTTGTCTTTTTTTTTTTGCTATATATATATTACATATGTACAAGAAGTATATTCATATCAACACGCTTACTGAAATTTAAGACACCTCCTGTGTGGGGAAACTAGTCGTATGCATTGCTCAGGTGTGATTTTGGCCCTTCGTCCACATAAACACTCTTCAAATTCTGAAGGTTCTGTGAGCTTTTCTTCCTTCCATAGATTTTGATTGTCTGGGCCTTTTTAGCAGCTTTATTCTCTTACTCTGAAACCAGTTGAGAGTTTCCTTGGCTGTGTGTTTGGGGACACTGTCTTGCTGAAATGTCAACCTTTCATCTTAATCATCCTTGTAGATGGCAGTAGATTTTTATCAAGAAGGTCTCGGTATATTTGTCCATTCATCCCTCCTTCAATTCTACGCACAGGCCATGGCGGTCGAGTCATTTCTTACTGTTTTCTTTGAAACAGTTGTACCTGCTGATTCCAGGTCTCTCTGTAGCTGTCCACAAGTGGTCCTTGGGGTCTTGGACAACTCTTCTGATATTCCTTTTCACTCCTCTGTCTGATATCTTGTGTGGAGCGCCTGGTCACGTCCGTTTTATGGTGAAATAATGTTACTTCCACTTCTGGATTATGGCCCCAACAGTGCTTACTGGAACCTTCAGTAGTTTGGAAATTCTTCTGGAACCAGTGCCATCAGTTTGTTCTGTAACAACAAGGCTGCGAAGGTCTTGATAAAGCTCACTGGTTTTGCCCATCGTGAGATGCTTTTTATGTGGCACCTTTTTATAGGCAGTCAGTTAAATCCAGCTGATATTAAATTTTGTGACTGGATTGCTTTCTAAGCACACACATATTAATTTATAGACATCTATGGTTTGATTTCTTTGCATGTGGATGGGTTGTTACTGACGTCTGTTAAAAATTTTATATCAATAGCACCTTTAGAAATATATTTACTTTAAAAAAAAAAAAAAAAAAATATATATATATATATATATATATATATATATATATATATATTTTTTTTTTTTTTCTTTCCATCCTGTGTGCGCAGAGGTGCTAGTTGGGTCTAGTAGGGTAGTAAGTATTTAGCTTGTACTGAGGGCAGTGTGGATTGTACTGGGAGGGTTTTTTTGTTGTTGTTGAATGTGTATTATATATTTTAGATGTACTGTTGTTTTATTATAATCAGAAATCCATATAAAATCTCAGAAGACATGTCTAGGTTTACTGGTGGTTTTTGTATAGTAAATAAAATGATCTTTATTTGTGGCTTTATTTGTGTTGTAGACATGGAGACCCCTGGTTCCCATCACCAACACTGTAAACAAACCCGAGTCGCTCCATTTCCCAATATACAGTGAATCTATGTATGTCATTATGATAAACTTTAGTTTTTAAACCAATAAAACACATTTTTACCACTCAGCATGATGGACTAGATGGCAGGTGGGGCAGCTAACAGCTCGTATGCATCCTTTTACATCTATTTGACTCTCATTTTCTCTTTACAGGTCATTCAATGATCCCCCATGTCGATTAAATCAACCGGACTCTACACAGGAGCTGACTGACCCATGGTGCCATCCCTAAAGGAAACTGGTAAACGAATACATCATCATCTCGATAGTTCGAGTGTCTCCATGATGGCTTAATACTGTCCTTGTGAAGCAGCTGACCAGCTGATATCACACTGTGGAATTAGATCTGGAATTGAAGTTTTGTTTATTTATATTTTCTCTTTTTTACCTCCAGAAATGAACGACATCCGATTGAAAGCCTTTCCCCCCAACTTTTCTCCCATGGACAGTCACCAAGAGGAGTACACTGGCCTGCTGAAACCAGGAGAGATTAAATGTGAAGACATAGAGTCTAGTTCTCAGAGGCCTTCCACAGAGGCCTCCCTCCATGCCAATGGACAAGTGCAGAGGCACTCAGGCTTGGAGAGGATTCCCTTCTGCTCGGAGTGTGGAAAGACCTTTTCGAGGCACGGCAGCCTCAAACAGCACCAGCGCGTTCACACAAGAGAGAAGCTGTTCTGCTGCTCGGAGTGCGGGAAGAGTTTCCCACGGCGAACCGAACTCCACGGACACCGGCGCATTCACACCGGAGAGAAGCCCTTCCAGTGCTCGGACTGCGGGAAGAGCTTCACACTACAGAATCATCTCCGGCGTCACGAGCGCATCCACACGGGGGAGAAGCCGTACCGCTGCTCAGAGTGCGGGAAGGGCTTCACCGTTCTGTGCCAGCTCCAAATGCACCAGCGCATCCACACCGGAGAGAAGCCCTTCGACTGCCCGGAGTGCGGGAAGAGCTTTATTGACCGGCGCACCCTCATAATCCATCAGCGCATTCACACCGGGGAGAAACCGTATTACTGCTCGTACTGCGGAACCTGGTTCAGTGACAAATGCAATCTCAAAACGCATCAGCGCATCCACACCGGAGAGAAACCGTACAGCTGCTCGGAGTGTGGGGCGTGTTTCAGTAACGGAGGGAACCTAAAAAGACACCAGCGGATCCACACAGGGGAGAAGCCCTATTTCTGCTCAGACTGTGGGCGGAGCTTCCGACATTCAAACACTGTAAAGAATCATAAATGTGCTAAGCCGGAAGCAGAAGCGTTTGTTATGTGAGATGGGTTAATTTAAGTTGTGGTGTAGCCGAATACTCAACACTAACTCAGATATAGGTGCATTTTTATAATACCATGTTTTTCCCATATGTTAAATTCAGAAAACAGACACTGATCATGCATTAAAATGTACAAACTGTGTCATATGTGTAGAGAATGTATTAATTTATTTACACTTAGAATATCAACAAGGGGCACCTAAACTTTACCATATGACCTTATACCATTGTTCAAAGTGGACTTTACACCCATCAGCAAATACACTCATCATCAAAGAATGAAAGACAGCAAGCACATGGCTTGATAAGGTCATAACTGCTGATGTACCCAGGTATCACTATCCTACATACAAAGTTTAACTGGTATTTAATCTCCTTAAACAGCTTTAAAATGAATGGAACAGTGCAGTGCAGAGCAGTGTGTGAAATATAGAGTGATCTATTATCAGTACTGGAAAATACTACACAAAACTATGTTTTCAATACTGTATAGCTAACTGCAAATCATTGTTTCCATTAGGTTAACCAGCTGAACCCATTCTAAGCTAATGGAAACACAATTATATATCTTAAATAATTTAAGTTTTTAAAGGCCCATTATAAATAAAGCTGGTAATAGAGCTGTAACCACTCTAGCATGCACAGGTCCACACGGCTCATCGCTTTTTGCTGCCAACACTGTACAAGCTAATCTGATTACAGCCATACAACCAGCTTTATTTATAACAGTCCTCCTAAAACTGCGTCATGTGCTAACGTCAGAAAATTTGTTAACTGGGCTGTTTTGGACCCGACTGTGTGTGGAAGATGAGTGATGAAATTGGCGTTTGGTTCAACGTTTTGTTTAACCACCAGAGGGCAGCACAGATAAACCCGGAGCTGGTGGGACACCATCTTTTTAGTCTCCTATTCCCCTGCTATCTGTGTATATAGAATGTTAATATTCTACAATATTAATATTAGAAAAACATGCTTACTTTATTTCCCACTTGGCTGTATGATGATGTCTGTAATCACCACACGCTAAACCAGGTGAATGCTCGACTTTGGTTTGATTTTCGGTGTTACGACTGTTGGTGCCTACAAACACAATCAGCAGAGCTAAAAGTAAATGTTTATTAATGACATTATATTTATAAAAAGTTTAGAATGATCAGTCAAGGTCTTGGACATGACTGAGAGCGAGTGTTGAAGACAATAGTGAGGCGGTGAATGAAGACCTCTCCCTTTATCGTTTCAGATAGATAACTACCACTCCCTCTGTGGTTGTCTATATGATGGTTCCACATTAGTCATACTCTGTTTTTAAAATGCTGGCTGGCTGTGATAAACATTTCCTATTCATGAGACCAACTTTTGGTCACGTGTTTGGGAATTTAGGTCTGTAGCTCAAACTTGCACTTGCCGGAAGTAACTGAATTAACAATTTACCAAGTGTCCAAATACTTTTGGACATATTGTGCGTGTCCGCTTAAGTATTTCTAAAGAGTAGACCCTAGAATTACTGGTAAAGTCCACCAGGTAATTAATTAACATTAAAAAGCATAGACATGAATAAAAATATAATGTTGGTCATTAACATCACCTACAACCTATTTATACTACATGGAACTGGTATGTACACTGAGTGCACACAACGAATAGGTGTTTATGAACCAACCAAAGCTGACAGCTTGCTTTAAAGGAACAATGTGTAAGGGTTTTGGTTGAAAACATTACAAAATGAACTAGAATGATCGAGAAGAGAAGGAAACGCGTCTCGACAGTGTACATAGAGTGTTGCAGAAACATAAGCTAGCATGCTAATACGCTAGCCCTAGCCTGTCCTGTTAGTGATGCTGTTAGAACTCCTGGTTTTCTACAGTTGACTCCAATGTTGCCGGAATCGACTCATCTCAACTACATTTTAACCAGACTGTCTTAAAGAAGAGGATAAAGTGACTTCATATTCGAATACTTGGTGCTAAATGGTTGGAAGCACCAACCAATTGGTCTCATGTACCTACTGTCCCTGCATGGGCAGAAGAACCTAACTATGCCCTGAAGCCATAAGCTGAAAATCGATCTTAAGTATTGTGATCATTTATATTATTAGTGCTGCTATTATGTTACCTTTATGTAACCTGTTTACAGTCACTTATATCTGGTAATTGCAGAAATGTACAGTTAATAAAATAAACATCTGGCATATTTAGTGTACTTTGTTGAGTCTAATATGGGGTATACAAAGTGTGCCTTAACTTTTGCACAGGCCAGTTTTTGTCCTGAATTAAGAGTAGCTGGACATTAAAACGTTCAGAACTTATTTTCAAGGATACCTAAACTTTAGCCTATGACCTTACACAAAGACGTGTCCTGAGGAGGTGAGTGATTATCCACTGTCGCCGTATCTTCATCAGTATGTTGATCTGGAGATCCTCTGAGACCTAAACATAGAGGTAGACCTTCTTTTTCAGCTCCTCTCTGTGCAGTTCTACAACATCCAGAGCATACGACCCTTCCTCTCTCAGGAGGCCACCCAGCTGCTTATCCAGTCTCTGGTCATTTCAAGGCTAGACTACTGCAACTCAGTCCTGGCTGGTCTTCCTATACGGGCCATGAAGCCCTTGCAACTGGTTCAAAATTCAGCAGCTCGACTCATCTTCAATCTTCCCAAGTTCACACACGTCACTTCACTGATGCTCGCCTATAAAACCAACAATGGACCAGCCCCTCCCTACCTTATGGCAACGGTTAAGACTTGAGCTATACCTCGAGCCCTTTGAGGTTCAAGTACAACTCAACTCGACCTGCCATCCTTGAAGACA
This sequence comes from Prochilodus magdalenae, assembly GCA_024036415.1. Lineage (NCBI taxonomy): Eukaryota > Metazoa > Chordata > Actinopteri > Characiformes > Prochilodontidae > Prochilodus > Prochilodus magdalenae. The sequence goes on from JAMWET010002557.1 coordinate 217,054, forward strand.
AGTGTTCACACTCTTCTCTGTCCTGGGCCCAGATGGTGCATTGAACTCCCACTGGCTGTCTGAACAGAGTCTCTAGCAGTCTTTAAGCGCAGACTGAAGACCCATCTCTTCGTGAGTGAGCACTAGTAGATGTGCATGTTGAAATACTTCGCGTTTTTGTACTTATACTCACCGTGACCTGTCTTCTCTCTAGGTATGAGCACTGGGTTGGGTTGCCAGGTAGTGCACTTATGCTTATATATGTCTGTCCATTGTTCTTGCTTGATATCAGCACTGCCCCTTGTTTGGGCAGTGTCTGAGCTCAGGGCGAGTTCTTATCTTCTCATACTAGCTGGGAAACATTATCCAATAGAACACTAAACACAGTTGTAAGTCACTCTGGAGAACAGCGTCTGCTAAATGCCTTAAATGTATTTGTAAATGTAGCTTATTGATGGTCTGAAAAACTCGGACTGTTTAAAACTATCATTTTACTCTTTTTTTTTTTTAGTCCCATTACCTTATTTCATTCAATTCAAACAAAACATACCTCATAGGAAGCTTTGAGCAGGACTGGCTTTTCCAGCACGGACACAGCTTCACCACTAAGTCCAGCTTTCCTATCACAGCTACGGAAAAAATATCCAAACAGCCAAGAAAAAACATCAAAGCAGAATTAGTCAGGTCTTTATTGTGTTAAGTTGAAGTACTTAACATCACTGCAGCACACACCCTCCACTCCTGAGTGCTTTCACTCAACAGTCCTTCACCAGAATAAGCACCTGGCTCCTCGGTTCATATTTTAATAGTACTAGATTATTCAGGTTTTAATACCAGCATACTGTACTGTAGAAGGCGGAGAAGCTTCTGAACTGCACTCCTGGGTGAGGGGGTCTGTGTGCGGCGTCAGTTTCTCTGATCACACCTGATTCAACGCAAAAGCTAACTATAAGAATTCTCATCATCTGAATTTGGAAATGAAGTGTGTTCGAGTCGTGGGAAGAGAACCTGCGGAGGAGGACTCCCCAAGGACTTGGACAGAAAATTCTCAGGCTGGTATACTCCTTTCAAACTCACTGATGACTCAACACGCTATTTAGAGAGACCGAGCTTGATGACAGCATGCTCCTGGCGTTCTTTGTCCCAGTGACACTTTACTGTAGAGCAGTATTCATAACGCTACATGGCACCTACATAAGCTGTTCACTCTCAAACCTACCTAAACAATTCCCAACACTAATTCCACAGAGGGGTCATGTTTAGGAGTTTCAGTTTAAAACATTGTAATTGGAGCATTGTTGGAATAAGCCTCTGGAATTGTCAACGGAGGATTAGATGTTAACTGTCATGACGAGCCTAATCAGACGTCAGAACTTTATGAACACTGCCCTGTAGTAAAGTGTCACAGATTCCTCTCTCAGAGTTTGGATCAGGGATATCTATTCGGTCATCATGTCCGCTCCCTCTCCTCCGGTGGCATCATTGAGACTCAGGTCCTCCAGCATCTCCGCCAGAGAGACCCGTGGAGCACCCTCTTCATCCGTGTCACTCTCAACAGGAATCTTGGAGGCATCTGGAAATGCAGAGTGGCATGATGAGCATATCTGTACTAGGGTAAGGGCCACACAGTCTGAAAGCTTTTTTTCCAAAATTCTGTATTAAAGGGGACCTATTATACTTTTCTGGGTTTTTTTCTTTTCACTAGTATGCTAAATTTCCTTCGGGATCAATAAATTATCTATCTATCTATCTATCTATCTATCTATCTATCTATCTATCTATCTATCTATCTATCTATCTATATCTCACTCTCTCGCTCTTTCTTGTGTAGCTTCTTGTACATTTAAAGAGTCTGCAAAGATGTAAAACCCAAAGAGGAAGAAACACTCTCCCACTTTTCTCAGCTGCCTGAAAAGCTTAGCTGGAATTCCAGCTCGAGGTGACATCATCTTGTAACAGTCGTTATTGCTCGTCTACCAACAAGGTTGGCACCCCATTATACAACACCTAGCAACTACTGGTGCCTGGGAGGTACTCATGTGGTTAAGCAGAACAGAGTAGGTGAGCTAACCAATCAGAGCACACTTGACTCTTCAAGAGGCAGGGCTTAAAGGCATAGATGCTCTACCACTGATATGAATATAGATGTATAGAATATGATTTTTTTTAACACTGAAACATGTACATCTTTCTCATAGAACCCAAAAATAAAATTCTGCACAATTTTAAACATGCAAGTAATTAAATAAAAGACTATTTTCATTGTTATGCTGTTGTAAAAACAACTCTGCCTCTGTTCTCTACACTCCCTTGGAGTCACTGTTTTGCAAAGCTTCCATAGGCTTACTGACTTAGTAGTATCTGGCATCTCACCTCTGAAGATGTTGATGTTCTTTCTCAAAGCCTCATCCTCCTCAAGATCCTCCAAGAAGTCCTGATATTGCCTGAAAGAGGTAATTCAGCATGTATTTCAAAAACACTGTATAACCCACAACAAGGACAGATCACAGTTAGCCATCTAGTTGGTTAAGGTTAACGTGGTCTGGAGTCAAATGTATATCTGAGCAAAAAACACCTGAAGCCAGTTTCTATCAATACAAGTGTTTCTATCAATATAATTTTAGGCATAGTCTGGCTTATCGAAGGACAGAAAAATGTACCCCTAACACTTTAGGGGGACATGTGAAATGGCAAATCTTAAACAGAATTACAATTTTTTTTTGTTGTTTGTAAGAAATGTGAATTTAGGATTCGGAAATTGAGTAAAAACATCACATCTATTTGTCCACTTAAAGGAATGAAACTTGACGGCAGACGGCTGCGACAGAAAAGGGAATTTCAAACGTCCCTTTATCTCATCAAGGATGGAAAAACATCCAAAAAACAACCAGTCATGATATTTAAGGGTGTAAGATTCATTGAAGTGATATTAAAATCACAGTTGTGCAAGTTTTGAACTGCAAGAGCTGCATTTCTGAGTTTCTCCCAACACAGCGTTTCGGTACTGAGGAGTTGCGCTTTACTACACAGACGCCAGAGAAGCTGCACGCGCACTGTGCCTAATAAATTGGTCCTCTACTCAATGCATTTTGCCTGCAACTCCAACGACATTTTGACAGTCGTTTCTCACACTGATCTGTATTCATAACCAAGAGGTCATATCCATAATAATTCAACAAAAGTGCTTATATACGAGGGTGGACACACGAGGTTCTTTTGACAGTAATCTTACTCTACACATCTTTATCCATGACCTGCAACACTGACACTTCCTTACCTCTCGTCATCCGAGTCCATGCCCTCCCTGTCTCTGTCCAGTTCCTTCAGCTTCCAGTTCCTGCGCCTGATCCTCTTTGCCCTGTCGTAGCTCTTCTTAATCAGAACCTGAATCCATAGAGAATTCACTTATTATTAATAAGATCATGTTTACCATTCTGGCGATACAGTCCCAGACATATAAGGGGAAAACACATAAGATACAGATTTTAAAAAGTGTTAGTGACATTTGCTTTGAGGATTTACTCCTTCTTTCTTCTCTGTCCAAGGTCCTTAACAGAGCCCTTCATGACCATGTTTTGCAAACAGAGCGTTTTATTAAATTGCTTCCAGCATGGTGTCAGTTTGCATTCGAGTAGCGATGTGTCCTTCTCTGATCACCCTAATAAATCTGTTTCTGAGCTTCACATCTTGTACTAATTTGATGTTTCTTCACAGATTTGTTTCCTGGCAGGGAGATTTGATGTGCTGTTGCTCGTTTGAATGCATTCTGTTTCGCATCGTGTCTACTGAAGGCATGATATTTATTATTTGTTTCTAAATCAGATGACCAGAGAACTCAAACCTGCTTCACCACACATGGACACACAGTTTATATGACCAGACACTGCACTAACGGGGTACAGTAGCACGTCACTAGGGGGCAGTAGAACATCAGATACAAATAAGAGAATAATAATTTCATTGTGCGGATCATGACTTGGGTTAGCAGCTGCTCTTACCACGTCAGGGATGTGGTGTGGATTCATCTTGTTGAGGAACTCGTCATTGATGTTAGAATTGGCAAAGTCGTAGCTTGAACACAAGAAGAAAAAAAAAAAAAAAAAAGATGTTAAGAAATCCATCATATACAATAATCCATCATATACAGGTTCTTCATCATCAGCATTCTCTCTCTCTCTCTCTCTGTCTGTCTGTCTGTCTCTCTCTCTGTCTGTCTGTCTCTCTCTCTGTCTGTCTGCCTGCCTCTCTCTCTCTCTCTGTCCGTCTCTTTCTCTGTCTGTCTGTCTCTCTGTGTCCGTCCGTCTCTCTCTGTGTCTGTCTGTCTCTGTCTCTCTCTCTCTCTGTCTGTCTCTCTCTCTCTGTCTGTCTGTCTCCGCTCAAGAAGCTCCTCACTGAGACAAGGAGCTAGGTGCATCCAACAAAGAGGCTGGTGTTCTCAGAACAACTGCTGGTGTTCATTATAGAATCCAGACCTCAACACAGTTAAATGTGTTTGGGGTTATTTGGATGTTGAGAAGCAGATAACACAAAAACAACTTTTAAGACTGAACTTCGGCAAGGAAAAGAAATAAGTCTCATGAGAAGAATGAAAGCTGTATTACACACACAGCGAATACAGAATGAAATACAGAATAAAATAAAATGTATATTTAGCTTTAAGACTTTTATCTGCATGCTGAAAAAACGTTTCCTTGCATCATAAGTGGCCAAGAAGTAATTTAAGAAAGTAAATGAATTCCTAGATCTAATTAGCCAATCATCAAAATAACAAGATTCCTGGATTACTAATATAACTGACATGACAACCCTACCTAAACTAAAAGTGCTGGACAAACTGGGGCTTCACCAAATTTACTGGGGCTGTAACGCTAGCTATAGTGGTAACCAGTTAGCTAGCTCCCAATGTGTGCCATGAAATGGACAAAACATGCTTTTAGCGTTTTCACCATCCCAAACTCCACTCACTGTGCCACCCCGAAACAGTTTGATTGACTCAAGAAGCACTTCCTGCGTGTTAGACCTACACTCTCCCATCAGAATTTTCAGTTTCGCTGTGTGTTTTATTACTGGTAAAAGTGTTCCATGTCTTGTAAATGTGTTTTTACTTTTGCTATTTTTCCTTGAATGTATTTTTGTTAATGTGTGTTTAGTTTTGTCATTTTGTTTCCTGAAACGTAAATTTGTTTAGCACTAGAGTACCGTACAGAGTAAACCCACATTAGAGTAAAGGTAAACCCACATTAGTTAAATTAACACATACCCCAGCACAAGGTCTCCGATGTTGAGCAGATGGCCCAGGAAGGTGCGACAGTGATACTGCTGACTGGTGTCCATCTCTGAGGTCTTCTGAACCCACACCTCGGCCAAGGTGTGCTGTTAAAATGAACATACACACCGTTACTCATCATACTCATGATGAAGAATCTATAAATCACAGGACAGATGATATAACACCTATCCTACAAACTCAACAGCGAAATACCGATTCCACCTCTGAACCATATCAGCACAAACAACAGAGCACCACATTTTCACCCTTAAAGTCTTATTCCAGTGGATTTCCAATCCAGTTCAAGGGGGAATTTCATCGCTCATTTTAAAATGTCTGTGTAATTCAGTGACTCAGATGTAAACAGAGACATTCAGAGCAGTCTGATGTAAAACAGTTCATCACAGTGATGGTGATGGGAACCAGGTGTGGCCACATCTACAGCACAACCACAGCCATTTCATTTACTATCCGAAACCACCAGTGACCCTAGACATGCCCACTGAGGTTTATATAGGATGTTGATGATGGCAACACTGTATGTACCTTTCAGTGAGCTCGAAAATGGACACCTTTAATGACTTCTGTATTATTTTTCTATTCATCAACAATTTAATAAATTATGAGGCGCTTTTGAAATATAGCTGGAATCCACCTTTGGGATGATGATGTTTGTCTGTTCGTATTTCTTACCCGATTGGACCTCAGACCCGCTCCTGCTCCCAACCTCTGGTCCTTAATGATGTCGATATCCATGACGATAAACTCCTCCAGCTGTCTGGGACTATAGAGGCTGTTGAAAGGGTTGCGCCAAAAACTGTTGGCATCTACTTCTGCGACTGCAAGGCAATAGTACAAACGGATGAGCTACACAGTTGCGCACTGCTGTTACTAGATGTCAGAAAATGACCATGTGGGCAAGACATAGCAGAGATCTTCAGACATGCCATGGCTGATATGAGGCTTAGGCTCCACCATCTAATGCACCTAAGGCCATAATAAGCTAGTAACCCTGAAACATAATGGCAAAATACTGTTGGTTCTTTATTCATTCACATTTAGGCCTGATATGTGCACAAGATCACAGGCTGAAAAGGCACTGGGTTATGACAGCTTTCCCAAATTCTTTAACCGCTTCTTTTATGCCTGTTACAATTCATTTTTTGGGTTATCATACTTCTATCTCCATTTCCTATTTTGACTGGTTTGGTTTACTGTGCCTTTAAGACTGACATGCAAATTACCTCCCTGTAATACACCTCATTCAAAAATCAGTTCAGGCTCACATACGAAGCAAAGTTAGAAGGGCTAGTGGTTGAAATCTTCCCCCTATGAACTTGGACAACCCTTCAAGAATCAGATTCGTAATCAGTTGCCATTAATGGGCAAATTTTCTCATTACACTCCGTTTGGAGAGTGCCTCTGTGCCTCCATTTGAGAAGCCACATAGCCCTAACACGTCACCCTACCCCTCCACCTCAACAACAATCGGGACAACCCTAGCCCTAGACGTGAACACACAAAACGGAGGGGTAGCGCATAAGGATTAGGGGTGAAATGGGATTGGGTTTAAGTCTATTCCCAAACTAGACCCAATTACTAAGTATAACAGTGGGCAAAATGTTTTTTATGATATGAGCCATTTAACAATATGCTTTTTAGAGCTTTTTGAGCTTGTCGTGGTTCACTGGACTGAAAAGACTGCTGACTACACAGACTTACAGCTTTATATGCTTGCTGTCGTTGTTTAACACCATCTACCCTTGAAACAGCCATGCATGCTATTATCCCATTTACATGACAAGCTTATTCCAATCAACAAAAGCTGCACCACAAGCAGAGGCCATGTACACTCGAGAATGCCAGCAATACTCACGCTGCAGGGTGTTTGGGTCGATGAGGTGGACGGTGCTTGTCACCTGGATGCACACGCACACTTGGCCCATGTTCCCCAGACTCTGAGCCAGACGAGGTGACAGACACACCACGTTGTCCTGGAAGAGACACATGTATTCATTCAAAGTCATTAAGTTATACAAAGAAAAGAACAGAACTGGCTTAAAATGATGACTTGCAGAGTCAGACATTATCTTAAGTTACTTTAATGTCCAGCATCCAAACGACACGTATGATTTATTAATTTAAATTTAAAAACTGACGCTTGATCTTGTACACCAAATACAGCTTTCGCTGGCGTCATGAACATGCTAACTAATTATGGTCAACTGCTATGCTGGCATAGCGACAACCAAGACACCGGGCTGGCAAATAAAGCTTTTTCACAAATGTCAACAAAATCAGAAACTCCAAAATAGACTTAAACTGGGCTAGGAGTTACAGGCTGTGTGGAAGCACTTCAAATTTCAGCTTCCGAATAAAGTGATTCTTCAAACCACTCTCTCTCTTCCAAACAGAAGAGTAGCCGCTCCAATGTCTGTTCTGTGAGGAGCAGAGCACATATTTGGCCCACTCGTTCTGTCTCGTGTGGAGTTGCCTTTTCGAACTCATACTCAGACTGAGTTATGGAGAGCTGAGTCATGAGAAAAAGCCAAAAATCTGACGCCACCCATCAAAACACTGATTACAAGACTCTGGTTCTGAAAGCTGACAGGCAGTGTCGCCGGTAAATACTGACACATTTAATTTTATGAGAGCACACAACTAAAATTCTGCCCTGAGGGCCTGCACAAAGCGGATTCACCCAGAGCAGGGTATATGTTTGAGGCACTGTGGTTGTGCCAGGTAAACAGCCAACAGGTTATGGATTTGTAGGGGTGTGTTTTTAAGGCTGTCTGGGAGAGGCGGGGGTTGTGGTGGGCTTGGACAATTATCGTCTCCCCCATTGCTCAGGAGTGGGCAAGAATCAGATTTTGCTAGCACAGGCGGATGTAGTTAGTGGCTGCATCAGGTGGGTGCTTTCAGATTGCCAGTCCCATTAGTGAGCCAGCAGTGTCATATCATTGCCAGAAGTGGCTCACATCTGCTAGCTATCTGGAACCTAGTCTATTTCAGTTATGCAATGGTGAAAAGTGTCAAATTTAAGTAAACACTGAAAAAACGAGTTCAGTATTCGGCGAAAAATGTTAATTTCTGTGCAACCCTCACGTAAACAGCGCTATTTTTAGTTGCATGCCTGCGCCGTGTGGTCCATCCAGCAGAAACAAGCTGCCTACTGCACTCAATTCAAAAATGTTCCTCAACTTGAATACCATACTCTCCTTTTCAGATCGGAATGGCTGATTACATAATTGCTTATTTGTCCATACACAGTTTAATCATTTACATCCCAGCAGAGTTTTATTCTTTGGTATACAGCTGATGGAAAAAGTAATGCACCATTTCTGTCATTCGCATGAACGTAATGCAGCAGCTTGAATGGAAACCTGGCTACTCTCATGCACACCCACCCAAAGGCATCACTGGCAAGAACGATAACACTCCCATTTCCACTGTACCTGAATTTGTGCTGAATGCTGAACTTTGAAGCCTGCATCTGTAAAAACTCTGCTGATAAGGTTTGTGTAAGTGGAGCATACCTTACAGATGGGCACGATCTCCACCGAGAAGGTGCTTTTGTAGTTGTAGGTGTTTGAGTGCACGTCATGAGAGATGAGGCGCTGGGAGGTCTTTGATCTTCAGAAAGAAAGATAAGGTAATTCATTAGCTTGTATCGTAATCAACAAAATACAGCAGAAAAATGTGCTCTTCAAAAAAAAAAATATTTCAAAAGCAGAATTTATTATAGTGTGCGAAGCTCTTATGAGATGCACATGTGCAGCAGAGTTCCACTCAATCAAGTGAACCCTAACTCATTTTTTTTACTGTCTGCTCCTGACACATTTTTGTGTGGGGGAACAGCATGAGTTTGCTTCATACCTGCAGGGGACTGTGCACTGCAGAAAGTCCACCATCTTCTGGGCATGCTGTTTGGAGCCATAGTAAAAATCAATGCCCTCTAAAAAGAAAAGAAAGAGTAGAAAAAGGAAGCTATTAAAAATAGAGCCGTAAATCAGTCATCTGCCAACAGTCGGGCTTCCAACGTAACAGCGAGTACAGAACGTTCTCCCGTAACGCAGGCCAGATGGATAGGCGTCCGATATGGCCGCCACATGTCATGCGTTCAGAGCTTTAAATCTACTTTTACACCCGTGACCTCGGCTTCTGCACCAGTGCCTTGATTATCAGCAGCTAGTCTTGCAGCTGAAATTTCGAAGCTCTTTCCGCTGTTCCAAAAATAGCGAGAAGGAACTGCTGAGAGAACAGTTCGGTAAATCTGGAATGCCATGCTGGTCTTAAAGGGAGAGGCGACCCAAACAAACTGTTGTGACTGACAGGACTAACCTCTATCTGCTGTTCCAGCAGGTCTTAAAACCTGCAGACATAAAATGTCCGGTAACGTGTGTCACAGGTGTTCAATGTGGGGATATCATATCCAGGCATATTGTAATGGACCAGGAATGGATCTGGCTGAAGAGACTGCGTGATCTCAAAGCAAGCATTCATGTTTTACTTCACCTGATGGGTCTGAATAAAAAAGCAATATTTAATACATGCCATATTATACGGTGGAACCGGTTGCAGTTGTTCTGTTATGCTGAGAACCTAACTTGCATTGCAGTACTGTATGTCTATGTCAGAAATCTTGGGCATCCTGTGTGTGTAATGTTAACCATGATCTAATTAACCAGAGCAGTAGACTGGGTTTACATTCCTCGTACAGTTAAGATTACTCTTAGTAGAGGACAAGAATTAAAAATACACTATGCCAGCACACAGGCCGGTTCCAGTTATTACATAACCACCTAACGATCATCCTCAACAGGTGTTAGCCTATTATCATATGCTGGTATTGCAGGAAACAGAATACAACCTGGGCTTTTTTTAATTAGTTGGTTTAAAGAAAATGAATAAAATAAAAGTTACTTTTTGAGACATCTTAGGTCTAACGGAAACAACATTTGAACTTCTAACTGGTGCTGTAGCACCAGTAGATGGCAGTAATGAGTGATGTTTGTTTATTTGAGCATGAGTCGTTTCTGTCTTTAGTTGGGAGAGAGATGTATTGACAGCAGGGGGTGAGAGTTTTGGGGAAATATAGAATACTTAAGACATTTTTTATGGATGCATGATATCTACCATAATGTTTATCATTTCTATGGTTTTATTCATTAGAAAACAAAAACCGCCCATTAGGGGAAATACTATCAAACACTATACATTCTGCTAAATTAAATGTACAGTGTTTACAGTGTCTAATGTTTACATTTATGCCAAATACGCACAACTGCACCTTACTGCTCCCACTACTTAGGGGCCATCTGCATTGTTTCCCCTCCGCTGTATTTATTGTCTTGTAATGGTCTGGTGTATTTATAGTATACTGTCTTGTGCACTTTATGTTGTATTGTATTGTGTAGTCTATTGTTACATGTAGCACCCTGGTCCTGGAGGAACGTTATTTTGTTTCACTGTGTACTGTACACCACTGTATATGGTTGAAATGACATAAAACCACTTATAAAAACTATAACTGTATTTACATACAGGACTTTACTAAATCCTATCAAACAGGACTAATTATGCTGCCCTCAGAACAAAAGTTATCAGTACTAATGATATGCGCAACATGCTCGGAAAATCACAGTGTGACGTTAGCAAATAATGTCAAAGGTCCACCCCGATGATAAACAACGATGTTAGCTGAAACAAGACCGCTAATTGGCTAATCTGGCACCTTTGGGCACATGATATAATCATTTCAGACAATAAATTACAGACATGGATAAAAGTGCAACAGCCATTCAAACGTAATACAATGACCTTTTAATGCATTCCAATCAGTCTCATGATAGAGTCTGTATGATTTCAATATACTGCAATAATTGCCAATAGTGTAACCATGGAGATATTGAACATATTCTCATTTTAGTAAAACTGCCTAAATATTATAAAGAGACCAACATATGCCTGAGAGTATGTGAGTAAACTTGACCAGCAGGCATTTCATTCCTTACTCAGGGTTTTCTATTTCCCGCTTTGGGCGCACTTATCCATTGGAGCTTGATTCGTTGCTGTTACCCAAGGGAAAACCAGCTGAGTGTTCTGTGCTACACAGGTGTTTGTTTTTTAAAAGGTCTATCACAAGCTAGTAAACTGAACATGCACTAAGCAGCTGACTATGTAGTTTCTGTAGAACGTTTTTGTGATCAGTGACAATTTCCAGCATGTAGATCTGCTGAACAGCTCCACAGTGCAGACCCCGTGTATGAATGTCCGTCATGTGCAAGCTGTAGCAGTCACTACCGCAGACTTCAGATGTTAGCAGTGCACCCTTACACTACTTGTGTACCTTGGGGTGGATTAGTCCAATGACTACCATCTAAGTCATCAGGGAGGGGCTTAAATTCCAAGATAAAACAAACCACGGTCCGTCACCTATCTCTACATGAAAGCTACTCATTAAAAACCAGTATATCAGTATTTTCTAACACCCCCTTGCTATATTTTCATCATTGCAGATTGGGTTATAGCTACAGGTTTAGATGCATAGGGTATTAAGGAGCACAAAGCATGATTTTACATGATATAATGATTTTGTTGGAAACTGTATTAATGGAATTTACAGCTGGATTTATGTGTTTAGAGCTTATAAGGATCAGAGTTCATATGTCTTACAAGCAGGAACAAGAGGAAAAAAATAACAGGAGAAAAAAGAAATAACAACTATACCATGAATCTCCTTGATACGAAGAGTGTTCTGGTGCACCTTGTGTTTCAGAATCAGCTGTTCCAGGTAATAGAACGTCTTCTTGTGCACAGTCTAGACAAAGAATAAGACAGGGTAAGCGTTAGCAGAGCTCATGGCGCCTTCGCGTAGCTCAGGTTGCACTCCACAGAAGTGACTCAGTGTGTGTGAGGCAGTACAATCTCTCAGGCGCTGTTAAAGTAGGTCCACGTTAACACCAACCCTGCATCCTGAAAGCCTTGGCGAAGAAAGCAGGGCAAGCTGACGGTCTCATGTTTACAACTGCCCTTAGCTTCTGCATCGACGCACCACGTCTTAGTTTCCTGGATACTGATTAGGAGGGATGTGCATTCCATCTATTTTTGATCCTTAATTATCCGTAAGAGCTCACAAACGGATATCCAGTTAAGCACAAGGAAAGAAACAACATGAAGGCAGACGTCTTAGAAGTGGAGCTGGTGTTGCATAAAAGAGGAGCAGCACGAAGATCAACATGTCCAGCATTCAAAAACAGCCGAGGGACATCAGTAGGTCTTATGTGTAGAATGAGTTAGATTGTCTCCTCAGATGAGCTAATTAGCTAAGAGAGCTGATAGGGCTAATTGGGATACAGGCAGTCAGTTGGGTACTCAGGCACATCCCTAACCCTTTACATCAGTGCCCTTCAAATGTCCATTCAGAATGATGTGCGTTAGCTTCAATCTGTCTTATGGTTCACTATATTTGTCTCGAGTCAATAAATATATGATCTGATTGTAAAAGCTGACAGTGAAAATGATCAAATTCACTTCTAGGAAAGTTGGGTTACACAGAGACAAAGAAAAGATATTCAGAGTTTAGACGGACCATCTGAACTGTACAAACTGCCAGCAAAAAAACTTCTGTGTCACATCACCATTGCTTTTAATCTCACTTTTTAAAAAATCAGGAATTGTGCAAACTGAAATGTGGCCAGGCAAAGACTTGCTGAAGCAACTGATGATTTTCTAGGAAAAAAAAAAACGTAGTCTTGCTGGCAGCATACATCTACGATGCCCTCACATGTCTGAAAGTCACCCATGCTGTGGGCAGCGTTGCCCCTCCTACCATGACAGACGTTGGCTGTTGCACCTTCTGCTGATAAAAGTCGGGATGGTCACCTCTGGCTTTTGGCACAACTCAATAGGTCTGTCTTTTCCAAAAATGAGCCGAAATGTGGACTCACATATGAGATGAGCTTGGGCCCACAGAACTTGTCAGCGTCCTGCCACTGAAGTGACGTATGGATTACTTCTTGAGTAATAGTTTCTAGTTGCGTTTCTTGATGCACCATGGACTGCGTTAGGTGACTGTGGTTTTCTTAAGTGGTCCTGAGCCCACGTGACTATATTTAACACAGCCACCTGACCCTTTTTCTAATGCAGCGTCGTCTATAGGCTTGAACGACAGTGCTTTCCAGGTTCCCAACAAATCCAACACAACACATGAGACCGAAAGTAGTGACTAAGATCAAGTCTTAAAAGGGTCCTTACTTTCTGTCGGACTTGCACAACTGCCTTCCAGAAGTCTTTGGCTTCGACTCGATGGCAGTCATCACACATCTGTGGCTGTATGACAAACTCCACCACAAAGACCTGTTGTAGAATTGCCCCATTCATGACCTAGAGAGAGACCAGGCACTGACTTTACCGGACCATCCAGCCCACAATATTTCTCAACATACTGTTATTAGCCATATGTTTTAAATCCGGTGTCATACAATTGCCGTGTTACACTTACACTACAACGGCATGGCGGGGCTCATGACTAGGGCCGAACGACCTGGGAGGAATATCTAATTGCGATTTTCTGATCAGTACGGCGACAGAGATTTAATTTTGACTAGATTTAATTCCAGGCCTGTTATTTGGTCAGTAAGATCAGAGCATCGCCCTTTTCTATGTTAGCTGTGGTTGCGATGTCACAGCATGCAGTTCTTTGCCTGCTTCCATTTGGTCATGTTAACGTTTGCAATATACAGCAGTTTCAATAAAATGGCCCACAAAGAAAACTGCAGCTTTTGCAATTTGAATATTCCACTCTTTTAAAATGTGGTTTTAATCTAAAATGGATTAATCTTTTATCCCTACTCAATGATTCACATGATTCCTATGTTCCATACTTACATAATATCAGAAACATGACGATCGTTGTCTACATATATGCTACAAAACTGAGTTCTATATTATTCAGAGCATTAGGTTACGTGGCTGCTTCACTAGTGAGTTAACAGCCGGCTAACTCACCTCTTTCTGTATAGTCAGCTTTAACTTGATTCTTTTCGAATGTGGTTCCGTCCACAAGAACCCTGCGTCTATGAGCCGAACCTGCGAGTCATAAACACGATTTAGTGACACAAACTCAGTACAGCCAACACTACGGGAGCTAGACGGCGAACTCGCTCCAAGTTCCTTACCTTAGTCATAGCGCTCTTAAGTTTCTTTAGACACAGAGCGAGCAGCTCTCTGGACTCTAGAGCACACTGAACCCAAGTTCCTGGCGGCTGCAGGTACCTATTGGAAAGGATGAGGATGTCAGGCAGGCAACAGAGCTGCACAAAAAAAATTAAGACATCCACAGACTGAAAAGTAAGTGGCATAAACAAGTATTAGTCTTAACTTGTGGAGGCACGGGCTTCAGTCACTGCATTAGCATTTACATTAGCTCTCTCCTTTACTCCTTTATCACGTCAGCGTTCAGAAATGCTCAGGGGTGACTTCCTTGTAGTCGGCTAAAAATTAATTAAACGGATCATTGTGAAACGTGTCTCCCCGACAGACTCAAGAAAACCTGCTAATTCTCAAAAATGGAGGGGACACGCGACTGAGCGTGAAATAACACGGGTGCTGTTTCGCCAGGTCCATCAGTGCTAATCCATGTCTCCAGAATCCCAATTCTTACAAGCTGTAATTAAATCCCGCTCATATAACAGGACTACACTTAAAGAGCCAACATTCCACATTGTCCTTGTATTGTATTTCATTCGCCGAGATCCACTTATCACAATCGCGTGGGTTCGTGTACCAAAACGCGGCTGTAATTAACTTTAACAAGACCATTTTCCAACCTCTCTTTATTGCTTGGGGAAAAAACTGTGTTTGCTAGTGAGCCTTTAAAGAGCAAACATAAAAGAAACCGGAACCTTCTGCACTTTGTGTACGTAAGAGTTTAATGGGACACAAAAACTGGTTAAAATCTACAGCAAATGATTCTGTGCAATTACCCAACCAATATTTATTTTTATAGCACTTCTTACAACTAACGTTGTCTCAAACTACTTTTACAGGAAAGCAGTTTTTGGAAGGATTAAAAAAATAAAAGGAGAGGAAGAAAAAAAAAAAATGGGGGACTCCATGTATAGACACATAAAAGGAAATCCACCAGGAAGTCCACCAGCCAGAGGCAACAGTGGCAAGGAAAAACTCCCTTGGAGTAAGAGGAAGAAGCAGGCTCCTCCGGTCCTCACCAGATGAAGAGAGAAGGATATAGCGAATGAGAGACAACAAAGAAGCTCAATACATTTACATTTACAGCATTTAGCTGACGCTCTTATCCAAAGCGACTTACGAAGTTAATTACATTACAGGGAGGCCAATGTAGTGTTAGGAGTCTTGCCCAAGGACTCTTATTGGTGTAGCAAAGCATCACCCAGACCAGGATTCGAACCCCAGTCTCCCACGTGTGATGGTGGCTACTTGGCCGGTAGTAGTGGTGTTATCCGCTGAGCGACATCAACCACTACCCAGACGTCCCAATACTCAGACGTCCCAATACTCAGACGTCCCAATACCCAGGCGTCCCAATACCCAGGCGTCCCAATACCCAGACGTCCCAATACCCAGACGTCCCAATACCCAGGCGTCCCAATACCCAGGCGTCCCAATACCCAGACGTCCCAATACCCAGACGTCCCAATACCCAGACGTCCCAATACCCAGACGTCTTTCAGGAACACTCTGACTTATCCATGGGGAAGGTTATGTAAATCATCTCACAAGCTCTCTGTCGATGTGAGAAACTGAGTTCATGACAAGTGCCAGATGGCCAGTTGGTGAAATAGGCTGCAAACTAGGCTCTGCTGTCATGATGTCATAAATACCAAAAGCACCTACACATATCCCATTCGCCAACTGCTCTGCTCACAGCAGTTTAGGTCCGCCCATTCACAATGAAGGTACAAGTTGACATGGACCCGAATATTCAACTGTTCAGATATTCGTTTATTTATTCCGGTATTTGGTTTTACCACCGAATTTTGGGATTCTGATATTTTACTGTGGCTAAATATAGGCACCAATCAAATCACAAAGGCTCTGGAGACACTTCAGATGACTCAAGGTTACAGTCCATAGCGGAGTTTTATTTTTAACTTGCTAAAAATCACAGCAACTATTGTGAGAAGAAGCACAGGCTCTCAAGCAGCCACTGCTAAACTCCAACCCCCCTGCCCTACTCCAGAAAGCCCTTCACACCACTCATAATCAGGCCCATCAACATAAAAGCCCTGGTATAAATAAACCTCAACCATCCAACAAACATTTCATTTCTTTAAATAAAATGATTTACTTACCATGTGGCATGGTACCAGCAAAATACACTGTCAGCATATTTTAGAACTGTATTTATCATTAATGGCCCTTATTTAAACAAATTGAGGAAATCTTTATCAATACCAAAACAAATGCTGCACAAATAGCTGGACGCAGAAAACCAAGCAACAGGAATGAAACTGGTCAATGATTCAAGTTTAACGCTCAACCGCAGATGCGATGTTACCAAGGACGGGCCTTATGGCTATACCTGACTGACCCAACAGCCACAATTGCAAGTGAGCACTGATGTCTCCATGAGTCATCCTGTTAGTGCCAGCACCATTGGCAGACGTCTGCATGACGGAGGACTACATGTACGCAGACCGTTACAACAACTGTCAAGACCACGTCACCGTCACCAAAGACTGAAATGGTGTCGTGTCAGACTGTCATGGAGTGACTCAGAATGGCAGCGGGACATCTTTAGTGGCGAGGCCCGCTTTTGTCTATGTGGAGACGAACAACTACTTCGTGTGTGGAGGCACCGTGGTGAACAGTCAGTTGTCACGCACTACACCTCCAGAAGGTCTTTGTTATCCACCTCTATCACACAATCTGCAGGAGCTGTGTGAGGATATTCAGGCTGCATGGGATGGATTATCACAGGACACCATTAGGAACCTCTACAACTCCATGGCGAGACGTCTGGCATGTTGGGTCAGCAAACATAGTGGCCCAACTCCATACTGAGAGACTACTTCTGTATGTGTAGCTCAATAAATATTCCCCATATCAGTCTAAATGTATCATCATTTACTGTTCCTGGTAACCGTTATCTTCCTTTCCAGTAGCACTGAAATCCCACACCTCCTTCTGGGTGTAACAATCCATTTAATGATGAGTGTATCATTTCGGCTCAGGTGCCTTAGTCTCTTACAGTAGTGAGCATCACACTAATGCAGTGCGACAGCATGTTTATCTGGGGCTTCAAAACACAGGTTTTAATATTCAAGTCTGACCACCTCAATGAAGCACAGGTTTAAACCAGGCATGCTCTATTCTTCCACTAGCCTGTTGTTAAGAAAGGGGCTAGCAGGCGTGATAGACGGAGCACAGCTGCACTGCTGTGTGAGGGAAGCAGCTAACCTGGAGATTTCAGATTCACTATACACTTTTTCACAGCTTAATTGTTTCCCAAGTTCTTAAAATGAAAAAATAATAATAAATGATGTCAGTACCGTTCACACTGCTTGCAGAAGTGCACAGTAACTTGCTTTGGGATTCCATCCGAGATGTCCACTTGAGTTCTCAGACAGGAGACGCACATGTTGGCTGGATTTGGAGGAATTGGGACGCCACATGTGCAGCAAAGGCTATAGAGAGAGTGTAGTGTTAATCAGTGTGAAATCTCAGAATCAACATTAACACACAGAATGCACTTATGGGAAGTAGATGCTCTGGACCTCCTTAACAGCAATCAGCAAAATGTGTGACATGAACATTAACATGGCATTACT
The DNA here is from genome assembly GCA_024036415.1 of Prochilodus magdalenae. Lineage (NCBI taxonomy): Eukaryota > Metazoa > Chordata > Actinopteri > Characiformes > Prochilodontidae > Prochilodus > Prochilodus magdalenae. Next base: position 235,114 of record JAMWET010002557.1, read on the forward strand.
ACACATCTGAGTACGTTTATTATTACGGTTCTAAATGCATCCAGCGGGCACCAATGTATTAATATTCAAGGTGAAGCCTAACGGCTCATACATCCTATGCTGCTATAGAACATGCAGCTGCAGTAGTCACGCTCAAATACAACGTTTACGAAACACATAGATGTTAAATATGTAATACATTAGAATTATTGTTTTATTCATTAACTACAGCTTTTAAATTTAATAATTTATTAATTTACTTTTTAATTTTTTTTTAAATTGTGGAAAGCTGCGGGGAGTGCTCAGCCAAGGACTGCCGAGCGTTTGGAGCTATACACCTGTCTGAACATGAGGAGGACCATCCTGGAAATGATTAGTTGGAGAGGTGCTATTCTTCTCCTCCTCATCTACTGCCATGTAAATAAAATACAAAACAAGTGTAACATGTGTTTGTTTGGTAGTTGATATGTGGAACAGAAATTTGACATGGCATGATTTCAAAATACCATAGTGAACCACTGCGTCGTTACACTGCACAACTCCTAATCATGATCTTTCAACACTTCTGCCCACTTCTGCATGAATCTCATTACTGTCCTGCAATACTTACATATTCCCTTGACTGCTGGTGGCTGGAGCTTGCATGTATTCCATGACTACGGAGACAGGAGTGCAAAATATTTCAGACACAAACTAAACTACCAACATGCAAAACAATATTTCATTTCTTGTCTTTGTATTCCTCTGTTTCTTATTGGAATTTCATGTTCCCCCTTAAAAACTTGCAGCATGTACGCTGTGCTAGTTAAAGGCGGACTAAACTGACCTACACATATAATTAAATGGTTAGGGTGTAGAAGCTATTCAGAGTGGTTTGGTGTAAAATGCTCCGCTCTACAGGAACATACACAGCCAGGACTACTCACAGTGATGGTGGTGGTCATGATGAGAACCAGACATGTGAAGCTCCCTTACATTTAGTTATTATATAAAATTAATAGCTATATCTTCGCTGTCCACAGAAAACAGGTATCTCCAAAAAGGCAACTTTACAGGGGAGGCCAAAAACCTCTTAATTTGAATGGAAGTCAATGGAACCAGAGATCTTTCCATTGATCTTTTTTGCTGACTAATTTTAGACACATTACTTTATGACAATTTTGTGACCAAGATTTGCCTTGAAAATTTTACTTTTCTTCATTTATTTGAATCTATTCATGTGGAAGGGTACATACAGTGTGTTGTGAGGCACAGTGGTCACCAAAAAAGTATATTAATTCAGAGTTAACATGATTTTATCATCATCAGCATTACAGACAGCTATAGACGTGTGTCCACTGATGGTTTTGGACAGTTAATGAAATGGCTATATTTGTTCCCATCATCTCCACCAGTGTAAAGTCTCTACGACCACCCATTTGGCACCCAACCCTTCTAGACACTGTTTACATCTCAACCACTGAATTACTCAGTAGGTTTAGAAGATTCTGGTGGGATTATCCTGTAAGGTAAACGGGACACTTTAATCAAAATCTGTCGGATAGGAGAAAAAGATTACCAACTTAAATCATGGAT
>JAMWET010002558.1:0-235000 GCA_024036415.1 Prochilodus magdalenae
GAAATTTTGCCACACATGATCCTCAGCCCTTGTTTCTCAGCTAAGTCAAACTGTTATCACTCCGGCCCTCAGACAGCACCTGCTTTATTAACTTCAGCTAGGCTAACAGTGCTAACAGTTGTGCAGTACTTTACACAAGGTAAGCGAATTATGACTCCAGGTAGTGTATATTAGCCAATATGACCATTTCTGAAACAGGGTTAACAGGCTACAGGCCTCTACATCTTGGTTAGATCACACTAGTTACACCAGGATTAAATGAGAGAAAAAATGACCATTCTTTTGTGGAATAGGAGAAACATCCTCTGGCACTGAATTTGATTTTGGCTCTGGTAACCAAACATGTCTGGCTGTGTATGTCCAATAAAGCTGCTAGAGGAGAATTTGAAAAGCTGTGATTGGGCATGTTTTGTGCTTTGGGTATGTTTTTTTTTTTTTTTTAATGGTTCTAAAACACACGTTGATATCCTTTGCAATCATTTATTAATTCATTCATGGCCCATTGACATTTTCTGTGCCATGAGAAACCCAGAACACATATTTATTTCTAAAATATGCTTTCTATATTACTTTTATTTCCCTCAGTTTTGGACCTTAAGGGATAATTAGCTGTCAACAAGCTCTCTGAGATAGGAAACAGACAAAAATGAAATAAACAAAAAGCAAGAAAATCTGCACTAAAACATTGAAAGTGGATGCCCAACATGTAGACTCAAAATGTATTACTGAAATTACTTGGGTCATGAGAGGAAGGAAATTGCAGAAACTACCAACTATTTCTAAGACTGGAGCTGGAGCTGTGGGATTACTTCTGCGAATTTCTTTAAACAACTGAAAGCAAACTTCCAAAAAGAATATAAGTTAGACAAAACACACCGGACAGAAAATATATGATATATAGATATATATGATTACTGAGGCTGGTATTTTTATTTGTCCAAGGTAAAATCACTTTTTTGGTATAAACTGAATGCCATGTGTACCTTTGCTTGGACAGTGTTTCCTCTGAGTAAGATTTAATCAGATCACAGCAAATGGTTTTCCATGAACCAGTTTAAGATAATTAAAATTATGGCCTGTATTACTACAACACAATTTACACGTCACTAAAAGAAAGAATGTACACCATTTAGACACATCGTTAAAACCACCTCTTTGTTTCTACAATCATTGTAAATTTTATCAGCTCCACTGACGACATAGGTGCACTTTGCACACAATTACACACTGTAGTCCCTCTGTTTCTCCACATACTTTATTACCCTCCTTTCATCCTCTTTTTTGATGGTGAGGATCACTACAGGACCACTACAGAGCAGGTATTATTTGGATGGTGGATCTTTTTCACAACTGTGGTGACACTGACATGGTGGTGGTGTGTTAGTGTGCTGGTGTGAGTGGATCATTCCTACTATGTTGGTCCATCTTACAAATGTAAAGTCAGAGACCACAGGACACTGTTGGCTGGACATTTTGATTGATGGACTATTCTCAGTCTAGCAGTGACACTGAGGTGTTTAAACACTCCAGCAGCACTGCTGTATCTGATCGACTCACACCAGCCCAACACACATTAACACACCACCACCACAACAGTGCAGTTTTTAAAAACAGCCACCACCCACATAATACCTGCATAATACCTGTGGTAATCCTGTGGTTGTCCTGGCTATTGGAAAACAGGGAGAAAGGGGGATAACAAAGTATGCACAGTATCAGATGGACTACAGCCTGTAATTGTAACTATATGGTAAGGGGAGCTAATAAAATGGACAATGAATGTAGCGACAAGACGGTGGATGTAATGTTGTGGCTGAACCGTGTATATCACATTCTGTTCACAGGGCAAATCTATCTCGTCGCATACCATCAATCAGCACACTGGATGCATGTTCATTTGTTATTTCCTGGTCTTGTTAGTGTGCTGTGCCTATTCCAGCAGATTGGCTGCCCAGGCTGGGGGCCTCTGGTCCCCCTCTGGAGATGAAAGGGCTTTGGAGCACTTGGTGGTGGGGAGAGAAGGAGGCTGGCCATTGCGTGTTTGAAGGCAGCAGTTGGGAGTTTGATGACAGAATAGTCTTTGGGAATTTAAGAGTAGCTTGGAGCGCGCTTTCCCCCCGCTGGATGACAGCTCCAGGAAGGAAGGCTTTACTTTTTTCAAAGGGCCTCGCTTTATTTATATTACACATTTTCATCGAGGGAATCTTTCAAAGGCAGCAGGCTTTTTCCTACTCTGCGTTTTCATTTTTTCAGCTCCAATGATCTGTTTGCTTCCGTAGTGGCAGCAACCCTCACGTTTTTTCAGATTTCAGGCCATTTTTACTGCTTCAGAAATGTTAGATTAATGTGGGTGTTACTGAGAACAGACAGGGAGGGATCCATTACACAGTTAGACAGGAAAGCTTGTATTTAAGAATTAAACTGAATATTGGATATATCAACGGTTACAAGTGATGCAGTAACCATAGGAACACCGAATCAAGATTGGCAAAGCTGAATTTGCTGGACTGGTATCAGGTGCATGACGTTAGCATATAATTTCTTAAATAATAATAATAATAACAATAATAATAATAATAATGGTAAAATTAAACTCCAGCTGAATGCAGGGTCTGGTGGAAGCCCAAACTTCTAGACACACAGGTTTTTTGTCAATACACCTTTTTTTTTCCTACTACTTCTACTATTGCTACAACTGCTATTCATAATAATTACTTTTATATACATTTAGCATCAAAGGCTGCCAGGAACTATAAATGATGATACATTTAGACCGATGCACTACTGAAAAGTAGTGTCTCTCAATATGGTGTTGAGCCATCATGTTTGCTAATGCTCCATGTTAGATGTCTCCACATGTAGAGGTTCCTAATTGTGTCCTGTCATAATCTATCCAATGCCGCTTAAATATTCTTATGCATGTTCTGCAGGTTTTGCAGTAGGGGTGGAGGTCAAGCGACACCCAGCCTTCCTAACGTGACAACAAACCATTTCGCTTGTTGCTGACCACGTTGCCTCCGCACACGTATTTGTTGGTCATCTCCATCAAGACATGCAGGACACATCACTGAAGATTGCATGGCAGTCTGGCATGATACCATTGCAGTCTTTGGCAACATTGACCTGGTGCTATTTGCATGCTCTCTGACAATGGTGCTGGCACTAACAGGATGACTCATGGAGGGCATCACCGCTCACCAACTGTTGCACTCATGGCAGTCAGGTACAGCAACTAGCCCAATCTTGCTTACATCAAATGTGCAGCCAAGCATTAACACGTCTCACAGTCTCGAAGCCCCTCACCATTTCGGTTGATTCCGTCTGGGTGCAACTATTTTTTGATGATGAGTGTAATTACTTTTATATAATAATTCTGACATGGTGCATCTACTGCTATGTCATGAGAAAATCCATAAAGACAGATGTAGCAAGCTCCTCATCTAGACCTAACCCAGAATAATAATAGGTTCTTAGATGGTTTCTGCTCATACATTCCCCCAAACAATTTTATACAGTTACAAAGAATCATGTATCAGCTAAACTAGTACCATAACAGCATAAATCATTTTAAACCAGCATGCTGGTCTCTGCTGATTTTTTCAGCAGGCACTGGTGGACTTAATGGTCATGTACTAATGCCTTATGACTTCATCCACACCTGGAACAGGTAATAAAAGTTAAACAAAGCTGCTTATACAGCACAGAAAGGGTAAAAATCCCAAGAAGTCCGATGCAGCTGGAGTTGAAAGTATCAGTGTGTTACCTCACAGTTCAGGTAATTGTTTTAAGACCCATGACTTTTTTCAGTAAATGTATTTTTCATTTGTTAGCCTTAAATTAGCAACAATGTGGAGAGGAAGGGGGGAGGGGTGGCATGAGGGCAACTTTCAATGCTGTATAATGGGACCTGCTGCCTGTCTCAGTCAGCACAGCAGTCAGTCAGTCAGTGACTCAGAATGAGAGACATCTGCTCTCATAGGATGGCCTGCTAGGAGTTCCAGGAGGGTCCGGTGCATTGAATTTATTTGATGCAATGCATGTTAATATGAATAATATGTATGACATCAGTTTAATTATTCTTGTTTAATAATTATGTTTTATGTGTGTGGGAATTATGTAAGCATTTAAAACAAAGAAATTTTACATTTATATTTTCAATTTTTTTTTTATTTGCATCACTTTCCAAAAGGCTAAATCTGAGAGTTGAAACCATCCTTGATCAGACCGTCCTTGTCCCAGTCTATCTAACTCTTTAGATCATTTTTTTAATGTGTTAATTCTGAAATCATGGTCTAATGATGATGGACTATGCAAGAAACCTTTATTCTGAGACACAGGGGGTGCTGGAATCTATTCCAGCTCTTAATTGGATAGAAGGGAGGAACAGGCACAAACACTTTTACTCACATGTAACACCTCCAATACACCTTGGTCTTTGGTTTACTTTAGACTGTGTAAAATTGACACAAAATTTCTGATGCCCTAAAATTAGGCAATCAGCCAGGAAATTATTTTATTTCTTTCTTTAAGTATTGGATTTCAATGCTATTCAGAACTGTTCATCTTGGCACTGATCATGGTGCCTCCACATGGATTTGTTGGTTGTCTCCACCAAGACAAAGGTGGGACTAATCACTAAAGATGACAGTCTGGCACAACACCATTACAGTGTTTGGTGATGCTGCTGTTAAGGACAGTTGTCATAATGGTTTGCCTGCATGTAGTCTGCCAATGGTGCTGGCACTAACAGAATGAATCATGAAGGGCATCACTGCTAGCTGAGGGTCTGAAATCATAGCTGTTGGGTCAGTCAGGTAAAAGCAATAAAGCTGGTCTTATCACATTATATCACATTTACAGCTGAGCGTGTAACTTCAATCATTCGCATGTCTTGCTATGTCAACCCTGCCTACCATGTTTCATTCCTGTTGGTTGATTTCTTCTGGGTGCAACTATTTGTGCAACCACACTGAGTGCAGCTAATGAGTAATGGAAGGTTATATCCACTGGGTTACTGTTACTCAAACATCAAACATCTCAAACTTGCCTCAAACCACTGATGCCAGCCACAGGTTTCTGAAAAAAAAAAGGAAGTCAGATGTTTTTTTACTGATATACATTCATTGTTCAGGTAAGCTTAGATCTTAGAGGGATAAGTAACTTCAAATAGACCTACTTATGTGGTTACTGACACTGTATGCCATACTGTTATCTATACAAATGAACCGTGTATGAATAGCGAATGTTAGCTGTATAGCTATGAAAAGCAGTAGTTGTGTCTTTCTAATGTAATTCATTTCCATATTTACCAATAACAGTGTATCAAAATTCTCATAAAGTACATTTAGGGTAAAGAGAAATTAAACAGTGTAAATCTTTGGCCAAACAATTGCTTTAATCTACCTGCTAATAGTTATGTTGTCATGTTGCATATCACTATGCTAAGAAAACAGGCCAAGTGATTACAGCAAACTGTAATCAGTCTCTACATTCATCAGCTGCAGGCAAAGACGGCCATATGTGCTTGACTCGTGGACGTGGACTCATCCGTCTATGTATTCCCACAGCGAGGACAGTCGCTCTGATTAGACCTGTAGCCCCCGACAGACGTGTTTTCTATCATTATCCATTATTAACCCAGGACAGTGAGTGATGGATTAGTCTGCTGTCAAAAGAGGCCATATCATTCAGAGCTGTATCATGGCAGACAAACAGTGCTGTGGAGTGACCGTTGGCCCCAGAGTGGGTCCTGGCTCCCCCTGGACTAGACCGGGAGGCAAATCAAAGGGAAAGGGCGTTCACCTGTTAACCTACCTGTCATTTAAATTAAGTGGCACAGGGTGACCTGTCCAAGCTCAGATAACTCACTGCCTTCACTCTGAACCGTCCATGAAGCGCCTTTGTTCTTTCAAACGTAATGTTTTCATAATTTGGCCAATGGCCAAAATGATTGTAAGTCTTGTAATGTTTTGACCAATGCTCATGTACATTCTGCCAAACAAGGCAAACTAAAAGCACAACACAGATGAACTCTGAGTATCTTCTGCTTTCGTTTTGGTAAAATGTTCAAATATAATTAGATAAGTATGCATTCATTGTGTAATTAGTTATATTTATGTTTAATTTACATTTTACAGTGCCTCACTACAAAGGAGCGAAGAATGAGTCTTCACATCTGCCTTTTTCCCTCTTTGTTTTAAAGCAAAGCCCCCATTTCTGGAAGTAGGAACCCTCATCATCAAAAGAATAGACGCTCAATTAGAATAGCCGCTCAATTAGCACCCAGAAGGAATCAACCCACAGGAATGAGACTCGGTGCGTAGGTTTGACCGTGTGAGAGATGCAAATGATTTCAGTTTCACTCTCAGCCACACATGTAACATAAGCAAGGTTGGGTCTTACCACTGTACCTAACTGCTCCAACAGCCACAACTGCAGGCATCCATGAGTCATCCTGTTAGTGCCACTGACACAGCACCACCCAAAACTACACACGTGCAGACGATTACAGTGGCTGCCCTTAACATCATGTCAGCACTGCCAGATTGTCTCAGAATGGCAGTGGGTCATCTTCAGTGAGGAGTAAATTCATGTGTGGAGGCACCGTGGTTGTTACCAGGTTGAACGGTGTGTCACTCCACCTCCACCCCTACCTCAAAATCTGCAGAAGTTATAAATCTTTTTAAAATGTTCTTTTTGAACTGTTTGTCAATTATAATGTTGTAAATATTATAATATATAAAATATATAATGTAAATATAATTATGATGTTTGGCACACTGTGTTGAGTCACCAACTATCTCTGCTTAGTCTCTGATAGAGCTCTTTTTATGTCTTGGTTCTCACACCTGTTACCAATTCATCCGCTTTTAGTGTGGCATGTTTCAGAACAGTGTTCAAAACTTCAACATAAACTTCCATAAACGTTTCACTCTTGCTTTGTCCGAAATCTTTTACATTTACAAAATAAAATCCAGTTGTTTAACTAACACATTTAAATTCATTTCACTGTATCTTTCTCATTTAAATAAAGCTTCAAGAGAAATTACAAATCATAGGTTCTTGTTTTTATCGCATTTTACAAAACATTTCCAGAAATGAGGACTGGTAAAAGGATGTTTTTCTTTCCTCCAAACAAGCCTGTTGGTGTAATATCTCATAAATTCGGATAATATTAAGATATGTTGTATTTGTTTAAGGTTTCAAACCCACACTTAGACTTTTATTGATCAATAATTAATAAAGTAATACACCCCACTTTTGTTGCTGCTGGCAATAACTACAATATCTTAGAGAAAATTAGAACCATATCTATGTTTTTAATTGTTTAGACTTTGCATAGACCAAATATCCAACTGTAGTTTATAGACCAAGAGGACTGTCTGTCCTGACGCATAGTCTCCTATAATAGATCTAAAAGAACAATAAATGTACATGAGAAAGAACTTACTTTCTCATCTATAATACACATTTATAATACAGTGCAATGTAAAGCAGAGAGGCAATAGCAATTGCCCTTAATGTTCACTGTGAAGCTGAAGTTTGTACAGCAATACTGTATTAACTACATAAGAAAAGCATGTTGTAATTTCATGTGAATTTGAACACGCCAGTAGAGAATGTGAATGAAATTTAATTGTATCGTAACTATAATTATTATGTAATTACATATAAATTCTTGGGCAAAAAGTAATAACTGAATTTCTAAGGGTTGATTTAACCCCTTTGGAGAATAGGTCTATATTTGGCCCCAGTTTCATCCTTTATAACATCATAGCAAACATGTTAGTGTCATAGGAGTGATCAAGTCATTTGGAGCAGCCACTCCAGCTCCTACTCCTCCTAAAGTCTAAGACTGATAAGTGAATATAGCATAGGGATCAAACAACCAAAGTCAGCTGACTTTCTTTGTGTTCTATAAAGGTACAAATTGTTATATGTGCTGCCTTGTTAGGATGCTCCTGTGACAATACGAAAATATTACTTTTTGCACAATTGGGTTGAAAATGGCTTCATGCAAGTTTGGGTCAATGAAAATTAAATTAACCAACATAAGACTATGATAACTCATAGTGTGAGCACTGTTACTCATAAAACATCTAAAGATTTTATCATTTAAATATTTGTAATGTGGTGATATAGACAGTTTGACTTTGAAGCAAAAGTGGGAGTAGACTGTATGTCAGAAACTGTCAATCAGTCATTTTGTCAAAGTTCTTGCAGTCAGTGATGTTTCTGATACGGTTCCGACTGCCTTTATGTTTTCTGACCCACATAAAAGGTAGTAAAAGAAATAAATAAGCAGGAAACTCATGTTTAATAAGAAATGTTTAGTGGATAATGGAGTTGGTCAGGCATTGCTCCACTGCTCTACTGAATGACCCCTTGACCCTGGGCCTGTTTATATAGTTGGCAGCATCTCACTGTACAATAATGTATAGAGAAGTTACATACAGTGTTTCTAAAGTGATCCAAAAAGAAACAAAAAAACTCTCACAGAGAACAAGAACACAGCGATACTGAAACCTCAACATTCATCAGACAGTCAGGTCTCCTGGCACTAATTAATTAATTAAGAAACAGTAGCTTTCGCACAGGACTCCAGAGAAATCAAAGCAGGGAAATTACCACTATGTTCTCTCTCTCTCTCTCTCTCTCTCTCTCTCTCTCCTCCATTTAGTTCATCTTGTCATCACTTGATTAATTTTCTGGAGGTAAATCACGACAGGAGTGTGCATGTGTAAGCTGTCAGTGTGTAGATGTATCTATTCATCACCTCGGGGAGGCAAAGAGTGTGTATGTGTGTGTCATGGGGGCCCGTGGGTAATCTTGACAGGGGGTGCGGACACAGGGGAGGCCGAGCACACCATGTAAACAAGATGGTGATGTTGGATAAGAGAGGCTGATGCCTAATGACAAATGGCTAATAATGGCGGGGGACTGCAGAGAGTGAGGAAGTCTATTGATTATCCTTATTACCCACCGCATCCGTCTTCAGAGCAGAGCAGGGGGAGGGAGGTGGGAGGGAAATTAGCCCGCTCACTCCCAACTGACGCACTGATTGCTTTGGGGGCCCTGAGCAGGACATATGCACATACACACACACGCACACACACACACACACACATACATTGATATGTATATATACATACACAAACACAAACGGTTGTGTTACTGTCTTAACAGGAGTCTACTGCACTATGTATTACTATGCATTGTTTGTTATTAGTCACTTAATACTCTTCTGTACTATACATTTAAACCTAATGAGAATCTTCACCTTAGCAGCATATGGAAATTCTCTTTGGCTATTTTTGTTTTTAGATCAACAATAAAATATGCCCTGAAGCCCCATAGTGCAATGGACTGGAATGTGTTGAAGTGCTATCATCACTCATATGTGATTGTATTAATATGTAATAAAGCCTACATTCTTAACCAAAATAAAATTAGGCAATTTCTAAATGTAAAAACAAATAAAAACAAATAAATAAATAAATATTGTATTGTCTGTTGTTTCATTTTTCACTAATGTTTGTATTTAGTGTGGATTTAAAATAAATAAATCATAATGTGTTGTGAAAAAAAGTTGATAGTTTAAAGAATCTGGCTGCAATAAAATTTGACATCAGTGAACTTCAAACTGTGTTTGATTTATATTATGTTTCATAAATAAAATGTAAAGAATGCCAGGTTACTACATTTTTTAGGTAAAAACAAATGTATTATTTGCCAAAGAATTGTAATCAATCAGACTCATTAGGAAGTCAGAGATTTTAGAACATGTAGCCCTATATTCATGTAATATGGTTATGATTCCTACATTGTCATCATATGTGAAAAGATAAAATTATGAAGGTAGGAGATCACACATATACACAGGTATGTAGAATTGTCTTCAAAACATTTATGACTAGATTCTTTTTCCTTTCAGAGATACAGAGGTAGAATTCCTATATCAAAGCTGGAAAGCTTTGTAGGTCGCTCTTTTCCACCGCCTCTGATGTCACGGATAAACGTTCTGTCTCTGGGTTCAATTCACTGTGAGACATGCCTCATAAACTGTGGTTGGAAAAATGATTGGGAGAGAGTACAACAAGATTTGGGGAAATAGTGTAGCAGCTGAGCACCATGGACTACTTAATAACCAGGGCCCATCAAAAATTAAAAGGGTTTTCAAATGTTTGGAATAAACAAGCATGTTTATTTGTTTACATTAGTTAATACACTATTTAAAGTTTAATTGAACTAAAATCAATCCAAAAGCGCAAAAAGCATACTTAAGCCTACTTAACAATACCAGAGAAAGACCATATTCAGATCCCTGAAGTAAAAGAAGTAAAAAGAAAAAGAGATTTGCAGATGCTAAAAAATGTTTTAATTTTTTTAAATAATAATACTACTACTACTACTACTACTAATAATAATAATAATAACAATAATAATAATAATAATAACAATAATAATAACAATAACAATAATGAAATGTGAATTTACACATTGTTTCTATATTGCGCCTTAAACATACCCAAGTTGAAAATATTTTAACAATCTCAATACATAACACACACTACACGCCTTTCAAATAAACCAAGGCCCTACAATATCAAAGAGATCAAACAACCTCTTCATAGTGTAAAGGTTCTATACACACAGACAGACACACACACGCGCACACACACACACACACACACACAAGTACACACACACACAAACACACACACACACATATATATAAGTGTGTGTCTGTGTGTATAGATGTTTGATCTCTTGATTTAGGGCTCTTTATTTTGTGCAGGTCAAATTTGCAGTATTATTCTCCTAATATGCAGTAAATGACTGAATCTCTGAGATGTTCCCACAGCATTCTGGGTAATATCTATTAGGAGATTCTTCTCCACTTTAGCTAATAACACAATCAAGTTTGCAATGATACTTGATCCACAACTGGTTACTTCTTTGTCCGAAGTGCTGACTTCTTCAAACTGCAGAGGTCTGCCTGGGTCACTGTAGGACTGCCCATCTAAGCAGAGCAGAAATGAGGTCACACCTTTCTGCTGCTTCACCACAATCTGTCTGGGGTCGAGCCAGCTACATGGAGGGCCTTCCACGTCCAGACCACCCCCTTCTGCAGGGGGACAGTTTTACAACAGCAGAAACAGACCCTGTGAGGAGAAATGAAATGACCACAGCTGTAGATTTACCACAATATTCTAGAAGCAAAATTAGAATAATGATCTCTTATACATTGCCACATAGTAGACATACGAGTAGAGTGGATTTAGGTGGTCAGCTATGGAAATGATTAGCAGTAGAATGTGTAATTATTATACTTTGTTTATTTTGTACACTTATCAAAATGTATTAAGTTCTTATTATGGGTCATGAAATAACATTCAAGTTTCTTAGGGCCTACAAAGTCTGCAAAATGCCTTAAGTGTGCAAGGCACAGGTACTCAGAGGTACAGATGTACTCTATAAATACTCTTTACAAATGTACACACAACCACACACACACACACACACACACACACACACACACATATTTCAAAATGTACATTAATGCACAGAAACTCTAGTTTTATGCCAAAATAATAATTACAGCAACCATCCTTTTTTACTTTAATTTCCAGTTTAAATACATCAGGAAAAAAGCAGAAACATTCCACACCTCCAAAGTTAACCTCCTAAGAAGTTTTTAAGTTACATTTTCTCTAATAATAACAGCAATCTCACACACATTCAATGATGTGTAGGTCTGAACGCTGGGGTGGTCAGTCCATTGTACTGACAAAACCAACAGCTTCCTTGTTTCATTTGCAAGTTTTTTTTTTCTTTTCTCTGTAAGAGCATCTTGACAGCTGCACATCCTGTCAAATCCATAGTGTTGAGTTGTTTTCTTACAGTTGCAGGACTAAAACAGAAACGATGCTGTTAAAATATCAATGTGATTTTTATCTGTGGTTATAGCTTTGACTGAAAACTCATGTTCATTATACAGTCATGAGGGAATGTGTCTGTAATAATGGAGGGAATCAATACCCATCTTTTCTCTTACTGTAAGCGTGCTAAAGTATTTATGAATTAATTGACTACCTCCAAATAAAACCCTAGATTGAACATAGGAGGTCAGCACCCTTTAGAGTGTAATAAATAGCCTTCTTTAAGAAATCATATACCACAACACTTTACCAACAAGCTGCTATAGATCTATCATCTGTGGAAATCTGAGCTGGCCAAAGAAATTTGCTTGTGTCAGGCTATGCTGCTCATATGTACATTTGCAGCAGGCATCTGAGAAGTGCTTTAGAAGAATGCATACATTATTGTACAAAAGGCAGCCCTTCATTTATTTCATTTCAAGTAAAAGTTATTTTTCAGGAGATGTTTTTGAGTAGACATAAAATAATCTTAACTTGCATAAAGAAGAAGGAGAAGGGGAATTAGTGTGAACAATTACTTTGCAAAACTGGGGGTCAATAAATGATCAAAAGATGCAGAGAAAACTCCTAACAATTGTGCAAGACCACCAGGACTGTCAGGAATAACAAACATGGTTTGACGCGTGCAGAGCTAAAAGTCAAATCAGTTTTATTAAACAGATCGGTAATTAAGTAGCAGAAGTCAAGCAAACATTACAGAAGGGCAAGACAGGGTCATAAACAAAGAGGCAGAGAACCAGGGATTCAGAGAGAACAGCAAACAAATCCAAAGAGAGAGAGAGACAGCAAGAGAATAAACCAGTAAACAAACAGAAAGTCAAAAACACGGCAAGTAAGCAAGCCAAGACGAGAATCCAAAAGAGTAAGCCAAAAAACAGAGAGGAGTCGAACTAGAGATGGCAAACGGGAAACGCAGAAGAAAACGCTCAGCAAGGCAAAGCAAAAGTGGGTGTGAAACTCGTTCAAATGGTGTAATAATGAGCAGGTGTGTGTAATCAGTAATCAGGGGGGTTTATTACCATTACGTCACTGGGTAGTGAACTCCGGGAAATTGAGTTTGGGAGAGCAAAGGTGTCAGGGAAACCCAGCGTGACAGACGCTTTCAATCAGTTGAACGGTGAGTGGGGAAGGAACTCCAGAGAACAAAGCTTAAACTAGGATACATTATAGTTCAGATTATTAAAATAATAGTCCCTGCCGAAGACCGCAGATATGCCGAGAGTGTGCTTGTGTATACGGTTCAAGTGTTTTCATAACGAAAGCTTTGGTGTAACGGGCTTAGCCAGCCTTGCTAAGTAGCCTGACTTTATGCTAGCTAGCACTTTGGCAGCTCCGCCATTCTGAACTCTTCAGTGAAGAAAAACACACGAGGATCCACAGATACTAAGACAGTTTGATTGCTCTCCTCGTTTGTTCCGATTTGACGATCACCTCACCCACGCCCTTCCTTCGGCAGAAGACGGACTCTCCGCGCCACCATTTCTACGCTCCAACTGCATTCTGCCAGTACTGGATTCATCCATTGCTTTGTTCAACACCTCTGCAGAGAGAAGGTACTCTGATTTCTCCCATTTTGTTAGCTCTTCGGAGTGAAGCGGCCGTTTGGTTTTGGTCTCTACGTTCCCGAGCACCGAACCAGGCCTGCAACGTTTTGTTTGTTTTCCCTTTCCACCCGTTTTGGGGTATTGTGCATGACCAACATTCCATTCGTCAGTATGGGCCAATGCCATATTTTTGTAATATTTGCTGCTATAGAATATTAAACACAAAGAGGTATTTTGAAGGTTGTCGTTACAGACTTTGGGGTTTATTATATTTTGAAATTGCCAAGTCAGGAATCTTTACAGTAAAACAAACTCAAATATACAGTAAACTAATTTGATTTGTTTCTATATCCGTGTAAGCTGTTATTCTTTTAAAGGTAGCATATGGGTTTTGGTAAAGATGGTAATCAGTACTGGTAAAGTCATAAAAAGAACTCAGGGGCTCCTATCTCTAATATTCAAACCGAGTAGGGGTTACATTAGCAAACACAATGAGCCTAAATGGACGTGTAGTTTTGTACACTGCTATACTTACACTAAAGTGACTGCCTTATGAAGAGTAGTAGGTCAAAAAATTCAAGAATTCTTCCAGGAGTTTAACAGACATACAAGGATACAATCAGATAAAACTTGTAACACTGGACAGTAAGCCTTATCGAGGTGTGAAGCTTATTCTCGTCTTTATATAGTCTTGTGCATTACATATTTGAGGAGAAAATGTATTTGTTGAAATGTATTAGGCTGGAAGAGGTTCCAAAACCATTGGACTAAGTGGCTTTACTCCTCCAATCTCACACAGCGCAGAAATAGAAGAAATTCATAATTTGTTATCCTTTCCAGGATTGATCAACAAAACTGACTTCCAAACTAAGACATAGCATATTCAAGGAGATTGTAAAGATCCCCAGGGTAACATCTAAGATCTGTAGGCCTCTCTTACACTGGCCATTGGTAGTGTCCTCTCAGTCTACTGCATCCAGGCGGACAGTCAACATAAATGCAAGGCAGAGCCTGAGTAGGAGTACCAACATAACACATTTAAAGGTAGGTTACTTTGTTTAAACTTTTTAAATTGTTTGTGTTATTTGGGTTATTGGATATTTTTTTATCAAGTGTTTTTAGTAATTAAAGATTTTATTTTATTTTAGAGCACTTTATGTAGAAATTTACATAATGATGAAGGGCTCATAAACCTTTAAGCACCAATCTGTAATTTGTATAATATAGCCACAAGACAATAAGACCTCTAAACTAAATGTATTTCAATGTAGATATTTTCACATGAGTGGACAGAATACTAAATACAAACTAAAACTGACCAAAACTAATACATGCCTACAGGACCTTTGTAGCCAGTAATTGAGTTGAGGGTTTAGAGGTTTGTATGGGAGACTAGCTTTGGCTTTGTATTTTGTCCAAAAAGGTCCACCATCACTTGAATGCTGTACTAGGTTACCATAAGAACAGCATGCACCGCATAAGCGTAAGTGTTCAGTATGTAGTCATTTTTTGTCTTGTGGAGATTGTTGGGGGCTCAGGTGGAGAGGAGCGGGAGCACTCAAATCTATTCATGATGTGCTGAAGGTCAGCACTCATTGTGCACAAGGCTCGAGTAATAACAAGAGTGACGGATTGCACAGAGAATGAGTGGCTATTTAATAGTAACCAACAAACCCACCTGAACACACCAACCAATGAACAGCTCCGTACAGCAACACCAACATCACAAAACCACACACAAAGCGATTCCTGTTTTAGAAGCTTTGGGTTCAATGTTACTCTTTTTACATAGTTCCATTTCCCAATAATTTATACAGACTATAATAATTACTGATTATTTTTACTTGCTAATCATTTTACTTGGAAACTACCTTTACTCTGTGTTTGTGTTGGTTCAGCACCTTGGTTCAGAATTCTCTGTGGTTGCTTTACAACACCTTTAAGACTTAGCATCTTTAAATGGAGGATGAATAAACGTGTACTATGTAGGTACTTTGGTAGCTAAACTGAAAAAAATCAACACCAAAGGCTTTCCAAGTCGTCAGAGAATCGTTTTTTTTTTTTTCATGTGAAATACATCAGTCATTTTATTTAGTAGACGCTTGTTTTATCTAAACTCTACAAGTATAACTTCTTTTTTCCATTATTTTTTTGGGTAATCTTAGTGATATATTGGTAGATATAGCTAAACCAGCTATTCCATTGATTATGCCTTTATTTTAAAGGTTAACCTTGAACACAAATAAAAACTGACAGTACAAAAAAACTGACAGGTCTTACATTGGGTAAGACCGATGTCATTAGAAAAACATCATGCTGAGCCATCGCAAAGTCCTAGACATTTCACAGACTGTGGATAAGAGCTATAGTTTAACCAGGACACACTCTGTTCTTAAAAGTGAAAAACAGTGGGAGCTCAGTGTCAAGGCACCTTATTGAAATATTCCTTTGTAGTTGTATTACAAGTTTCAAAACCAACAAAAATGCATTTTGTCAATTGCTAATAGAATCCCATAGGGCGGCTAGCAATGATGAGCACTGTCAAAGAGTCGTTTTTCCTGGTTTTTGATTAAGTTTTGGTATTTATGGCCAAAACATAAAGCCTATCTCATTTTAAATGTATCCTTTGCTTCCTTACAGATAAACTTCACATTACATTAATGGGAATTATTACCAAAAGCAGGTAAACTAAAGGCCAAAGTCATGTCGGTGTATTATATGATTCTCATGAAAATGCCACTGTCTCTGAGGGAAAATAGCAGGGAGGGTCACCAACAGTCATACATCACACACAGACTGTGATTGCATCAACCACAATATTTAACACACAGCAGAACACAATAAAAGATAAGATAAGATAAGATAAGATAGGATAAGGTAAGATAAGATAAGATTATGCTCTATTCGTTCCACACTGAGGAAATTTACAATGTTACAGCAGTGAAAGGATAGCAAGGTACAAAATGTACAAAAAAAGACAAATAAACAGTACAATATAAAACAATAAATAAAAAAAAATTACAAATAATTTCATATTAAATGGTAAATTGCATATGGGAGTGAAAACAAAGTGTGCAGGGAGCAGTGCTGGTTGTATAATCTAACAGCAGCAGGAAGAAAAGACCTGCGAAACTGCTATTTCACACATTAAGGGCGAAGCAGCATGTCACTGAAGGAGCTACCCAGTTCTGCCGGGTCTCATGCATGGGGTGGGAATCAATCTCCAGCATAAATGCAAGCTTGGCTCACATCCTCCTGTCTCCCAACATCTGCAGTGGGTCTAAGGGGCTTCCCAGGACAGAGCCGGCCCTCTTAATAAGTTTGTCTAGTCTCTTCCTGTCTGCTGTAGAGATGCTGCTGCCCAGCATACCACCCCATAAAAGATGGCTAATGCCACCACTTTATCAATGAACGTCCTCAGGAGTGCCCCTCGCACTCCAAATGACCACAGTCCAGTTTGTTGTTTAGGTAAACACCCAGGTACTTATAAGAGTCCCCCTTATAAGAGTCACCCTCTCAATGTCCATTCCACAAAAAGTTTTTTGCTCTTCCCTGCATTTATCCGGAGGTAGTTCCGCAGACACCAGTCCACAAAGTCCTTAATCAGTCCTCTGAACTTATTGTCCTCGTCATTAGTTATGAGTCTGATAAATGCCAAGTCATCAGAGAATTTCTGGAGGTGGCACTGTACATGAAGTCAGCCGTGTCCACTGAGAAGCCCTGTGTTGCAGACCACCATATCAGACACACAGTCCCGTGCCATCACGTACTATGGTCGGTCGGCTGGTCAGTTGGTAAAACACTTTTTAACTCACTAAAAATTAGCAAAAACTAACTGAACACTAAAAAGAATAAACTGTCATGTACACAGTGTTCTGTATAAACAGAGTGCAGTTATACATGTCTTTTAGGGATGTGCATCGTCATCACTTAGGCCAATGCAATACACATATCATTTTAGCATTTTTGTATGTTTTTACACAGTTGTTGACTAACTTGTCATTATCTTCCACTGTTCAAGACTACTGAGGAGAACGTTCTCTAAAGACATTCTGTTGTCTCAGGTCTCGGTAACAGAATGTCTTTAGAGAACGTTCTATAAAGACATTCTGTTGTCTCAGGTCTTGGTAACATCTATTAAACATTTTCCAAATCTCGTGCTGAGATTGTCCTTCTTTTGCTAGCATCTAACATAAGCTGTGGCCCTGACAAGCGTCCTCTGAATGTTGCAACATTGAACCTTATAGGAGCGTTCTCTGAAATGGGAAACATCTTTAAAACATTTTTTGAACATTGGAGTAAAACCTTTATTCTTAAAATCTTTATTCGAACTTGTAGGTAACCTTAGCCAAAGTTCTTAGGCCAAAGTGGGCGGAAGGCAGGAAACACCAGTCCATTGCAGGGCCTGTTCCAAGACCAATAAAGATATTCCTAGTTACCCAAATATTGGGTATGTACTATTTAGTGATGAGCTGACTTTCATTGAAAGACACCAGTTAATTGACAATCATTCCCAATCTCATTAGGAAGGTTTCTCCCAGCAATGTAAGTATGTGCTTTGTTTTTTAGAGAAACACCTGCTGATATCAAATTTCAGATTTTTATTTTACCGTGTCCTGAATATTCATTCTGCAACTTTCCTGGTACTGCTCTCATTAAAGAAACCATGACTCATTGGGATTTTGGCATGTTTAATTGATGGACCAATTCACTGAGTTTAAGCCTGATGAAAAGCTGCAGAGAAACCTCTCCATATTTCAGTTCTAAAACTAACAACGAGGTGGTGCTATGCATGATTATAAATGATGGCAAACGATGATTTTAACATGGTCTGGGCTGAGAAACAGCGAACCTACCCTTTAAAGGCGGATTGGGCCGTATGTTTGCAATCAGCCAGCCAGGTCCGTTAAATCATGTGATGTCATCTTGTGCTGAAAGCGCTCAGCACTTGGGAGGTATAGACGAGGTGGGGCAGCATGAAGGGAAACATGTTGAACAAGCGCCTTCTTCGCTGTGGTCTATGAAATGTGGGAGCAGGATGGGCAGCCGACCGCCCCGTCCAAACAGTGCGGTCAGCCGCCACTTATGATATAGTCCAAAAAACCTAAGAGGCCAGGGGGGAATTGTTCGAGGTAAAGGCCGGCACTTAAATAAGGCGTCCAAAAATATTTATGAAGCTAGGACGTTGCAGATTGATAGCGCTGAAAGAGGTCCCAGTGCTGGACTATCACTGACAAAGGCAGAAAACTTTCCTTACATTTAATTGACATTACTTTGGGTTGTTCACCTTTCTCCACTCAAAGCACATGGTCCAGCTGTGATATTAACTGAAAACGATTAAGGTAAGACCACACGGGCAGCTCTCTGTCTGGGGTGCAGAGTTGGGATGAAGTACAGCAGTATTTTTAGGAGATCTCCACTGTAGATGTCAGCTGGAAGATTTACTTCCTCTGAGTAAATACAGCATATACTGTATAAATACCACCTACACTGAAAATTATTTTTAACCTGCTTTTATCATTCACAACCAGTTATGGTAAGTGAGAACGTTTTGGGCAGCGCATTTAGCTTATCATCCTTTCCATTTAAAAGCTGGTCATTCACATGCTGGGAAACGTGTTTAAGGATGTGAGCTGTTCAGATCCGTAAACATTTGATCTTAATCAACGTATCCGTGCTACTATTGCCAGGAGGGACAAGTTGCAGAACAAAAATGAATAGCTATTAAGAGTTTCGAGCTGCTGCATAACAGTACATTTTCAATCTAAAATCCTGTGCTACCTAGCTGGACTATGTTGTTGAAACCAACTGGAACTTGCAACTAGTCTTTCCCAAACATGCAAACTTCTACATAGATAAAAAATGAGATAAAAGTCATTTAAAATTAACAACACACTCCAAAACCCAAATTGTTTTAGGGTGAATAAGATCTTTGGCAAGGTTAGGTAAAGCTAGTCCAAGTTTAACAGCTTTTTACAGGATTTCAATTAAAATAATCAAATATGTATTCTGACTTTGACACACCACACAAAGAAAATGTTACTAGCCACCCAAATTTGAATGATTAATGAGGATTTAAATTGACATGGGCAATATTATTAAGCTACACATTCAGAAGAAGTGTCTCTCAGTATGGCATTGGGCCAGCATGTTTGCTAACGCAACAAGACATCTCAGCATGACACCTAATGGTGTCCTGTGATAATCCATCCCATGCAGCTTCTCACACAGTTCCTGCAGATTTTGTGGTAGGTGTGGAAGTGGAGTGGCACGTTCATCGCAATAGTGCATATAGTCCTGCATCGTGCAATCGTCTGCCAATGGTGCTGGCACTAACAGGATAACTCATGCTCACTGAATGTCCACAATCATGAGTGTTTGAGTCATTTGCATGTCTCACAATGTCAAATCCATTCACCAAGTTTCATTCCTGCTGGTTGATTTATTCTAGGTACAACTATTTATGCTACTATTCTTTGATGATGAGTGTATTTTCTGCTCATAAATTCTTGGGGGCGTGTCTGCTAACACCACATTCAAAGATGCAGCCCCTCTCTTCAGTGTCAAATATCACTCTAACCTGAAATATTGATGCTCTGTCTAGCAGTTTTATTGTACAGGCATGCATGCTGAGTCAGAAACCAATTCAGAGCCAGAAGACTAACTCTGCTTAAACAGCACATATGAAGCATTGCAGTGAGTGTGGATAAACATCAACCTTGTTTTATACTATGGTCATATAAAATTAACAGAATAGGTTTTTCAACATCATTGGTTTTTCAACTTATCTGGTTTGAAAGCAGCTAATATGAAAAGAAAAAAGGCTGACCACTAGGACGCAAGATATGCAGTGATACCACCACTACTGTAACTGGGCTTACAGTATTAGCTGACAGTTGATTCTTGGTTATTGTCTTTTTCTCCTAAAGACTTAGATGGATGGTCTTTTCAGGATAGATAGATTTGTATGATCTAATATGGATTTTATGGAGGCAATACAGCAATAATGTCATTAGTTTGCTAACTAGCAAGGTGAAGCTAGCATGGCTTGCTAAAAGGTATCTTGAGTCAAATATGTGAAATATGCCAGTGAGGCAAATGAAAGATTGTGTGAAACTCCTCATCAGTGTGGCTCTTCACAAAATCACTCGATTGCTCTCATCTTTCTTAGGTTTAAATAAGGAGACCAAGCTGTTCTTCAAATTCTGGCTCTAGAATTAGAATAACTTTGTAGCGTTGGGGACGGGTAATGCTAAGTACGGCTACAGTGTGTCATCAAACTATGATTTCCGACTCGTCCAATAATTTCTCAACAAAATTCCTGAAAGCAGTTCAGTACTACATAGTTCACAGTACAACAAATAGCTTCTAACCTATATAGTGTGTTTAGAAAGAAGTCTCTGAATTTCTGAAGCCGGATTCTCATGGCGTGACAGAATGGCAGCGCTCCAGTGACAGGTCTTGGTGGAGACAATCAATGACAATCAAAGTCCATGTCGAGACTTTATGTTTCTTCCGAATAGCACTGCAATCCACTTCTGCAAACACTTCTTTCTGAGTGCAACTATTCTTTTGATGATGAGTACAACTACTTTACAAAATATGAACTACTGTTTTTTAATTATATTATTATATTTATATTTCTATTTATTTTAGATAAATTGCATATTTGCAAGCTGAAACAAACAGATTAACAGATAAACCTGGATCCCTAAAACTGGCAGTATGACCAGGTTAACCCACTGATATCCTTGTGGGTGGAGCATCTGAGGCTGTGGATCTAACACTGCATCCAACTAAGCTTAAAGTTATCTGGGTAAGCAAGAAATACTGTGTTCTCAGCAAAATGTTATTTGTTTGAAAAACGTTCTGAGAAAATGCAATGCAGTGTTCCATTACTGTTTTCAGCAGAAAGCTTTCTTTTGGTTCCCAGAATGTTCTTTCTAAAGGTTCTTTCTAAAGCTAAAGTATTCTGTCATCTCAGTGCTCAGCAACGTTTGGTAATGTTGCATTGAGAATGTTCTTCTGTTGTCTTCATCTAACATAATCTGTGGAACTGACAGCATCCTCAAAACATTCTCTGAAAGTTACAGTTGAAGTGTTATGTTTTAGTTAACATTTAGCCTTATAGGAACATCATTTGAAATGATAAACATCCTTAAAACTTTTATTAGAACAACTGTAGGTGACGATGGGAAAATTGCTTGCTAGCTGGGTCGTCAATCACGTTAAGAAGGTTATCTGCAAATAAGGTTAACCAATCAAATCAATAGTAATACAAAATGATCTGCTTATAAATGTGTTTCATTCACAGCTAGTGGCTTTCATTGTAGTCTCTTAATTTAAAGGTAGCAAGCAAAATGAGGGTTCCCAAAAAATCCTAAAAGACTAAAGCCAGCCTGGGTGCTTTTCTATTCTTAATTACAACAAGGATTATTACTTGTATTACTAATATTTCTTATTAAATTACATTATTGTTTAAAAAAACGCACTCAAGATTACAATTAAGTATTCATTATTTAAGACCCTTATTATTTAATATACTATTTAAACTCACACAGGATCACAGATCAAAACCCCCCAGAGGTTTCAGGAGAGAGAGAGAGAGAGAGAGAGAGAGAGAATACTGAAAATGCAAAAGTGCAAGGTGTATTTCTATAAAATACATGAAGATATACTTTTAGTATTTTGCTATGTACTTGAAGTGTATTCTTGATGTTCCTAAGGGTCCTTCTTTTTGCAGTGGGTGTGTACAATGCATTGGTTCATATTCTCCTTTTGTAGCTTACACATTCATGAAACGTTGCTGTGCTTTATTCCCTCCCTTTCTGTTTTGGTCGTGCATGCTTCCATCAGGGAGCGTGCACCTTTTGTTTCTCGCCTCCAGCAGATGTCTAGTGAGAACGGTTCTAGCTTCTTTCCTGCCTAAGGTTGCTATGTGACAAGCTTCGGCCTATCTGCTTCCTCTCTGGGCCGCGTCCCATTTCCGTCTGATGGCGCAAAAATAGCCAGGCCCTCTGCACCCTTCCATGTTGTTTCTTCCTCTCTGCACACCATGACATCGATCAAACCTGTTCCTGGGCTTTCTATCTCTTCCTGAAGCTGAGAGAATTGTAGAAAAGAGAGGTGGGAGGTTTTTTGTCCTCACTCGATTTTTTACTCACTGTTTCCTATTTACCACAGTTCCTCGGCGGTTGCTGGGAGGAAAATGCTGGGTGACTCATTGGGCTGGCTGTGTTTAAAAACATTTTTAACTCATATGCTTCAGAAGGAAATCAAAGCTTTTATTTGTGAAACTGAAACATGTTCACCTGCACTAAACCAATAGGTAGTTCCACCCATGTTCGATTAGTGTTAGTAGCAGTAATGGTATCCTTTTGAGGTCTGAACAGAGCCAAACATAGCAACCAGTGGCCAGTAGAATGATAAAGTTGAGGCTAAAAAAAGTGCTGTTATCACTGTGAATAATGTGCCTCAATCAATCAGATTGAGCCGTCAGGTCTAAACCACCATGACCCAAAAAAAAGAAGTGCCAAAAAGGGCTTTTTGGTGTGATGCCATAGAAGAACCACTCTTGGCTTCCTAAAGAACCTTTCAGTGGGCATTTTTGCAACTGATATATTTGAGTGCAGACACACTTTTTTCAAGTTTAAAAAACCTCCACATAAAGTTTCTATTATTAAATAAAATTTAGTCTCAGAACTGTCCGAACCAGCCAAGAGCTTTTTAGAAACTTGTTTTTTAAGGACATTTTAAAGCGTTCTCCAGGATTTGTATTTTTTCCTCCTTTGCCTGAATTTGACGAATTAGGGCCTCATATCACTGGAATAGTAATAGCTCACTTTCTTCTTGAGAACACATGTTGTCCGTATTTAAACCGGTCTTTACATGGACGGCCTTTATTTTGAGAGAAATTCATCCAGGCTTGTAATTCTGGTTCATCCTTTGAATGTGGCGTTTCTCACTTCTGATTAATGTATTCCTCCACCGCGAGATGATGTTTGAAACATGGTAATCGAGACGTAATCCCCCAATCCCTGTGTGGTCAACGCCACTGAATCTGGAGTTTCTCACCGGGCCTCACGCTTTTCGTTTTTCTTTCCTTTCTCTCCCCTCTACACTGGTTGGAAAAGTGGGGAGGTATGGAGCTCAGCCATGCCAAGTACTGCAAACTGTGGCATGTGCACTTTTTCTCAAGCCACAGGCCAGTGTGGATTAATTGGTCCTTCTCTATTTTGGGGGGGGCTGTAGGGAGGGGGGCGGAGAAGTTAATAAACTACAGAATGCTTCCTGCCCAAAAACCACGTGTACGTGTTTGCCACAGTTTCTGCTGAATTCTGTCTGTAGTCTGTACATTTGGACACTATGACATGAACATTCCCCTTTTTATTTTAATCTGTGTGGTAAAAAACAGAGTTGTTATCTCTGAATGCATTTAAGACATCATCTTCAGTTTGTACAAGCCCAGAAGGAATGTGTTTTTTTAACGTACCAGGAATGGCCCTTCGTACATAATAGCTATTGCATCACTGTTTTTCGTGTCCTGCTAATGTGTTAAAGTTCATGCATTCGTTTTGAGTTCCTCCAAGGAGACATCTCTCTACCTCTGATCTTAGTCCTCTGTGTATATAGCAGCCGGCTCTTTCTGCTCCACAGATATTTCCTGAAGAAAACACCAGTTCACTGTGCTGAGGCAGCAGTCCTCGGTAAAGTCTTCAGTTTCTCCATAAAGTTGAGCCTCAGCTGACTTTGAGTAATTGCCAAAGATCAGTGGTGTACACATGCAATGTGCTCAGTTTTCATGTTAAATAAATTAGCATTGTTATTAGTACCGTGCAAAATCTGTACCTTTTCTCTGATGACTGGCTTATGGCTGTTTTAGATTATAGAATACTTCATCAGAAGAGTGTGTGCTGTATACTGTAAACTGCTGTAAACCACTGTT
Source organism: Prochilodus magdalenae (assembly GCA_024036415.1). NCBI lineage: Eukaryota > Metazoa > Chordata > Actinopteri > Characiformes > Prochilodontidae > Prochilodus > Prochilodus magdalenae. The sequence goes on from JAMWET010002558.1 coordinate 24,432, forward strand.
TAGGAATTATTTTCTCATTTTACTGTTTAAATTGGGCAACCCATACTGAGCTGGCAATTGTAAATGTACTTGTATGGTTTTCATTTCCTAATAACAAGTATACAGTTAGCAACAATCAAGAAAACAGTCAACAAAAGGATTCTATTTTTACCGGATTTCCAAAACAACTCAACTTCTTTCCCAACACTTTGACCAAAAGACAAGTTCCCCATGGTTCTGGAATCACTTCTGTGAATGTGAATGTTGTGAAAAACTACTATTACAATTAGGGTAGTATAAAAATTGCCTGTTGTTTAAAGTAGTGGTCTACAAAGACATGCACATTTCTGCTGCATGTGACATCTTGTTATGCCTGTGTAATCTGTTCTGGGGAAGTATTCAGCTCATTTCAATATAACAAATTATGGCTCCCAAAGTCTAATAGGATTTTTAATAAATGCATGGGTGTGATAGGTGGAGCCACCGAAAGCATTTGCCTGGACTTACAGGTAGACAAAGTGCTGGGGGTTGGGCGGGGTAGGGGGGTGTACCTCACAAAAATTCTACAAATAAAGGAAGTGACCAATATGTTTATGGCCTTCCAGATTACATATATATTCAAATAAATAAGGGTTAATTTTGTCGCTGTTCAGAAGAAAACAAAGTATTTCCAGAGAGGCCAAAAACATTCTTTACATTCAGTGTAAGTTTGTATACACGGATTTTATTCAAAGCAATTTCGAAGAATTTGTATTGGTCCATTCATCGCGAAATTTTGCACAGTAAATTATGCCTAAAAATCAGACAAAAACAGCCACTATTTTTTTAAATGTTAAATAAGTTATGTTAAATTACTTGGGTTAAATAATTTTTTATATAATTAAAATGTTTATAAAAATATACAGTGTCCTAGAGAGCTCTAGCTTTACCATTAGCAAGAAGACCGTTGTAAAGTTGTCTTAGCCAGTTATAGTAGCATTATTCTACAGTTACAGGCCATTAGGCCAGCTACAACAGAGAAGTTTTATGTTGGACAGTAACCTTTTCATCGGAATCAGGATTTAGGGTTATAAACATTAGCGGTGTAGCCTTCTAAACTTTATCCTGATCACTGTGTCTGAACATGGTTGCCAAATGTTTCCTGGAGACAACCACCAGACATTCAACTTGCCATGAAAAAAATCTCTTAGCTCAGAGATTATTAATGACAAGACCACTTAATGATATGAACACCCCCCGCACACACACACACACAAAGTTGAGGTTGTGTCTATTGTGGAAATGTCATGGACTGATCTAAAGCATTACTCCAAGTACCTACATGACACAGGTAAGGAAAAGTGCAGAGAACTTTTTGAAGGGTGGAGACAGGACCCCTGCGATGGCGTGTCCCTCTTGGAAGACTCATGAACATCTTTTCAAGCTGTGGAGGACAGACATGCTGATGTGCTTTATGTGGGACGCGCCAGGCAGGCCAGAAGGGGCCCACAGACTGATAGTAAAACATGGAAGAAGAACATGCTGAATGTATTGATACAGTTATGTCAGGAAATCCCATGCCCCACTACCTCCTTAATTTCCTCTCCAGTTTCCAGTATCCATAGCCACCAAGGTCTGTCTGTTAAAGTTCATCCAGCGTTGGCGTTTCTATCCTCTTGCTGAGCTCGGGGAAACAATCTGAGCTAGCCATTTCAGAAAAGAAGCTAATTTAGGAACCCCACTTCCGTGACGCATTTCTTACTTTGTATTTGGAAAAAACATGTTTGTGTTTAGACCTTAAGGTCATATTGTAATGGTGTAATCTGTGTCTATTTCAACTATTTAAAACATTTCAGTGTTCTTTATTAGGATCTTTTTGGTTACTTTTAAAGTAAAGATGAACTTTTTGGCACAAAGTACATTTTTTAACTAAAATAAATTCTGCTGTCTCACTTTTATATGTCACAACTGTAACAGGAACTTTATTTTAGCCACGCCCTTGCATTTTAGAGCAGGAAGTGTGACCATATTCCAGACCCTCATGACCACATGGTAAGTAGTTATATTCCAGTAAATGTGTCCCATGTCTAAATCAGTGTGTTTCCTTAAAAACTGTCGCAACTGAAACAAATTTTCTACATTTACATCATTTTTGTGCCCTAATGAAAAATGTTATCTGTGTACAACTTAGTATAGATGTTTGTGCCACTCATGGACTGGCTACTGTTTTAAGTTCAAACTAGACTAAATTAGCAGAAAACAGAACATAAAGCAACACTAAAAACTGAAATGTTCTATAGTTTTACATAGTTTTATTTTATTTTATTAATTTATTGTAGTTATACACTGTTTTAATTTTAGTTTCTGTAGTTTTATGTGTATTTTAGTTCCTGTGGTTTTATGCTGTTTTATTTTTGTTTCTATAGTTTTATTTTAGTTTCTAAAGTTTTATCTAGTTTTATTTTAGTTTCTGTAATTTTTGTGGCTTTATTTTTGTTTGTGTCATTTTATTTTAGTTTCTGTAGTTATATTTTAGTTTCTGTAGTTTTTATGGTTTTATTTTAGTTTATGTTGTTTTATGTGGTGTTTTTTTAGCTTATATAGTTTTATCTGGTTACAGTTTAGTTGATGTAGTTTTTGTGGTTTTATTTTAGCTTATGTAGTTTTATTTAAGTTGATGTAGTTTTCTGTAATTTTATTTTAGTTTCTGTAGTTTTCTGTAGTTTTATGTTAGTTTCTGTAGTTTTCTGAATTTTTATTATACTTTCTGAAGATTTTATTTTAGTTTATGTAGTTTAATGATGTTTAATTATTGGCTAAATGGATTGTTTATTTGTTGATAAAACAAGCATTAGGGTATTTAAGTTAAAATTAGGTCTACAAGGACACTATTTATGTATTGCAACAAAGAAGTACGAAGACGGCAACTGTGGAGACCATCATACAGTACTAGAGTCGAGATTGCAGGCAGATCATCAATAGCTGCACAACTTACCAGCTAACAGTTCCAACTATAAACATGTTTTAAACCTTTATTCCTGCAGCTGAGGTGTTGTCTGCGGTGCTCCTCGCTCATGTGGTCATGCCTTCCGCACATCCATGGCCGAACTGTGTTTACTCTGTAAAATCGTAGACATTAGAAAATCAAGCCATCAGCAATACGCAACATCTGAACTCATCCTAAGCTAGTAAGATGCTGCTAATTGCATCAGCTTACGACCAGCTTAACATTTTAATCGCATATATCCATACCTCCTTGCTCGTGCAATAAGATGGAGAACACTGCAAAATGAAAGATTTATTATTATATTATAAGAATGGATCAAGTTAAGAAAGTTCTGTCGCTAATTTCTATTTAATGAGAACTGTTTAATATTCTAACAGACCTACCTAAATTTGTAGTTGTTATAAATTAGATTATTTCTTTACTTGTTTGTTAAGAAGTTGAAGAAATGAAAGTAGAACATGGGGACATGCTCTCCTTCAGGGCAGGACAGTGCTTTCATAGATCAGTATAAAGCTGGCTGACAATAAATGCTTGATGAGAAAGAGAAATTGTGAAAAAATCTACACTGAGTGTTATACCTGGCCTGACCAGAACCTGAAGAAGTCAAGGTAAAGGATGCCATTACATCCATACCTATTTCATGAACGTCAGTAGGCTGAATATATTTTGAGGGATGGCTCAATTTGTTCTTTCTCCTCTCACCTGCCAAATCAGTGATATTTCCCCATTGTAACAGTGATTTGTAAGAGATTTGATTTGATAAGTTGGGTTCATGAGAACTAGTGTAAAGTCACTGAGGTCACAGAAAGAAGTTCCATTCCATTATTGAGCTTTCAGAGACAAGCATATAAGAAGTTTGGGCATTTGGAGCACAGAAATATTGAGCACAGGGTATTTTCATCTGAATAAACATTTTAAAATAACAAGTATTTACTTAATTTGAATGAATTAAATGAATAGTGGAAAATGAAATTGAGCTAGACCTTTGGTTTGAGCTATAAATGTCAGAACTTTATGAAATAAAACCTTTTTATAATGCTAATTTCTGCAATTATTTAATTGACTGTGTTAAACTAACTCTAATTCACATACACTGACTACTAATTTAAGTTTTGCATTGTTTGTTGCAGTTTTACTGTGGTTCTTCAGTACAAATCCCTGATAAAGAGCAAAGAGCTGTGGTCATTGGTTTTCCTACAGCCGACAGAAACCTAATGGCCAGGCTGATGCTCCTATTCACAATCATCTAGGACTTCCAGATGGCCCAGACCATCTTATTTTGTCACAAAATTGGTCCCACCCAAAGTTAATAAAAAGCCAGATTGATTGATTCTACTGTCAGCTACTAATTACCCTGGTAGTTAATTTTAATGGGGTGAGGCTTTAAGTCCAGCTCTTAAAGGCCTAACCAATGGGAGAGCAGGTTAGACTGCATCTACCTAAACACCAGTTCTTCTGCTTCCAACCAAAATATAGCAATGAGAGAAGAGTGCTACTTCAGTACCTACAGAGGTTAATCCCTCTCTAACGATGCAATCCGACCAACGAATCTGTGTGTGGAGGCTCCATGGTCAGTGCCATGATGAACGTTTGTTGTGACGCATCACATGTCCAAAAGGCCTTTAGTCACTCTGTCCTCTCGTACCACAAAATCTACAAGAACTGGGTGAGAATATCTAAACTGCATGGGTTGGATTATCAGAGACAACATTAGGAACCTCTACAACTCCATACCAAAACATCTTGCATGTTGCTTTAGCAAACATCATACTGAGAGACCATACGTTTGTATGTGTAGCTTAATAAATATTGCCCATGTCAGTCTAAACGTATCATGATTTATTGCTCCTGGAACTTTCATCCTCATTCCCAATGGCATTGCAATCCAACAATTCCTTCTGGGTGCAACTACTTTTGATAATAAGTGTATGTACACTCTGCTGTTAGATTTTTGTTGTTTTCCCATTAGCCGCAAGACTGTCTTGCATCCTTGTGTCTCTTTTAGCTGTCGTCAGTGCAGTTACATTATGCAGCATTATGTGGTTCTCATGAGAAGTGAGAAGTGTGGAGGCATTGTTAACGTATTATCACTAGGAGAATCCAAAAATGGGCACCCAAACATTACCTACTATACCTATAGTAGCATTAAAATACTACTAAGAAGCATCCTATGATCTTGCCTTCAATGCCAAGATTTTATGGTTTTCTTGGTGTCAGTTTGATACTGATGTAGGTTTATAAATGTAAGTTCATAAAAATAAAAAAAACAAGAAAATTATGGTGGCCAAGAAGTGCAAAACAAATGAACATTTCAGAAATCAAAATTACAAAAATAAAAACAATTTGGCAAGACGTGTAACACTTTTACCAGTACCAAAACCCTTTTACAAACTCTGAAATGTTGCGGACCCTTGTCAATCAAACATTTCGTGGTGGAAGAGTGAGTGTAGTTTGTGATGGTCATGATGCTAAAGCATGTTTGGTCACTTTGTGGGACGCATTTTATCCGGCTGGCACCCTTTTGTTTTTCCAGTGGAAGGTCTTTACGGAAGACGGACGAAAGAGACGAACAGACAATGTTTAAAACACTAGCTAGCTGGTAATCCACTATAGCTAGCTTTACAGCCCACATACTTTCCTTGACATTTCCAACTTGGTTCATCTTTTTCATCCACTCACTCTACCACCGTGAAACAGTTTGATTGACAAGGCGCAACAAGCACTTCTTGTGAGTTAGACCTACCCTTTCCATCAGAATTCACAGTTTGTTAAAGTGTTTCAGTACTGGTAAAAGAGTTTCACATCTTGTAAATTTGTTTTTACTTTTGTAATTTTGATTTTTAATTTGTTTGGCACATCTTGGCCACCATAGAAAATAACCAAAAATCAAAAACCCAATGTTTGACAGCAACAAATAGTTTTTATATATAGACTTTAGTTTTTATATATATAATTATTATTTTATATAATAGACTACAAATATAGTCTATTTAAGACAATATCAGTTAAAGCCCACCAGACAAAGACAGGAGGTTATGCCTATTGGAACTCTCTTTAGAAGAAGTTAGTACTTGAAGCAGAGACTTTGGAGGGCAGGATGTCAGTGTGACCCTTACGGTCATGTTCAACTGAACCCGTTGTACTTGTTCCTGTTTGGAACGACCCACGCTGTCCAGTGTTATCAGGGCATCAGCCATTTCTCATTTAAAAACTCTCATTTAAAAACTTGATCATCCGTTTCACCAAAGTTCTACATTTACATCTAATGTCATGTTATCACGTTCCAGCACACAGACAGAGCTCGCTGAGGCGCCGCAAGAGCACCAAAACCAAATCCTCCAGCAGGAAAGCTCAGATGTCGTCCGCTTTGACGGATGGGTTCCCATTGGTGTCCCGCAGGTTAAGGAGGGGAAAGCAGACTAGTGTACGTCCCCGCTCCGCATCTCATGGGGCTTCTAGAAAGAGCCATAAAACAATGCAGGCGAACCCATGCTGAGTCTTTGCTGGTACGTATGGGTGCGTGTGGCATTCACAGGAAGCCAAGACTACAGGGTGTGGGTCCGGGCCCTCTGTGTGGATCCAATTTCCACATTCTTCCTCTCTGCCACACCTAAATCCTTAATTGTCTGGCCACAGACAAAATATTTTGAGACCACACCACTATAGCTAGTGCTTAACTCAGGACCTGAATGTTTAAATTGGGCCAGAACCAGACTTTTGGCTGCGATCAGTTCAGTTGTATGCGGCAGTATGTTTGAGAGCAGGGAAGAAATAATTGTCGAAGTGGTACTGGCAGGATGGAGGGAGGAAATAAAAATGTCCGTTCTGTAGGCCCTGTTTGTGTATCTTACAAGCAAAGGGGAATCCAAGTGTATCCAATGTCGAGCAAATATGGCGCCATTATTTAGACCACTTTCTAAGCGTTGTATTCACGTTTCCAATGTAACAGGCTGTTTTTTTTTTTTTTTGGTGCATTTCAGCTAATGGCTCCATAATCCCACCACCTATTCAAAACATGTCACATCATTTATATTTATGGCTCAGATAGTCCATAAAGAATTGTGGAAGAGGATCATTTTCCTGGATGATTTTTCGTGCACTTGTTTCTGATCAATAAAGGTCTATTTTCTCCCACACAAGGTTTCCCATTCAATACACCTGCCAGAGGGTTTAAAAACATAGAAGCATGATGCATTTATTATTGGCTGTTACTATGATTTATCTTCACTGATACCTGCCATTGAAAACAAGTTCGCTTTATTTCCCATATATGCTTTTTATTGACAACCATACGTGGATAGCTCATTTATCACACCAGGCTGCCCAGCTCGCCAATAAAGAGAGAACTGTCCAAGCTTTACCCAGCTGAATTTGGATTTAAAATCTAGATTTGCGATTTGACACTTTTAGCATGATGACTGTATTAGTGCTGATTATGGCTATGGCTGTATACTATTGAGCACTGTAGTTATAAATGCTGAAATGTTCACTATAAAACAGCTAAGCGGTGTGAAAAAAACATGCAGCCGTGCTTTGGGATATTATAATTGCTGAGACTGATAGGTCAAACACCACTGTGAAAAATGTGATTTGAATAGTTAATCAGGTCAAAAATGCTGACTCTAAAAGGCCAGTCAATATGTATGTAGGAGGGCTGCTAATGCAAATGGGAGTCAATAGGAAAACAACAAATGGAAAACAAATATCCTTTGTTCCTTTGGGGACACGCTTCTCTCTGCATATTTTTGTTCATTCAGGTTAAGCTAAATGAAAAGTTCTCATTTAATAAGTGGAAAAGCAGCTTCATGCAGAAATATCTGAAGTTAAATAGAGACGTCGTGATGCAACAGCCCAAATAACAACTCACAGTTCTATGTCATTAATGCATAATTAAATAATGACTTCATATGTATTGCTGCTCAAATGTCCATTTTCAGTTTTTTGACTAACTGTGAAAGTCTCTCTTGCCCTATACATTGTGTTTAAATGTAATGATGAATAGAAAAACCACTTTACTTAACATAAATAAACTTAATATAATAAATATAAGTTTGGTTCATATGACTTAGATTTAATGGAAAGTATGAATTTTCTATGTCCTGTAAAGTTATAATTTTGGAGATGTTTTTAATGATTTTTTCAACAGCAGCCATATACACTCAACCTCAAAAAAAATAGTTGCACAAATAGTTGCACCTGGAAAGAATCAAACGACAGGAATGAAACTTGGTTGGCAGGTTTGACATTGTGAGACATGTAAATGATTCAAGATTTACACTTGACCATGCATGTGACATAAACAAGGACAGGCTTTATCACTGTACCTGAGTGACCCAACAGCCATGATTGTGGACATTCATGACTACATGAGTCATCCTGGCAGGGGCAATAGCAGACAGGACTACATACTGAAAGACACTACTGCTGCATTCGGTAATTTATCATCGTTAACTTTCCCTCCAAAAAGCATTGCGATCTGACACATTTTTTAGGGAGCAACTATATTTTTTAGGATTTGTGTATTTTTACTGTAATGTATTCAATACCTTGTAACTCTGAATTAATTGACACAGTGAGTCAATTAAATGCCTAATGGGCTCACCACAACATAGAATTTTTACACACAACTGCATAAATCGACCATTAAAATGTGGTAATTAAATGGTGTTACGTGTGAAATGCTTCGTTCTGCTGAATCAAAATTCTTCATAGTGGTGCTAATAGGAATCAGACAGACATTTACAGCCTCTTGGAATTATACTATATGAAAGAGTCACAAACACATTAAACAGGTGACGCAATCATCCAGGAAAGGCCTAGTCCCCGATGACCAGAGATGGTTCTTTGTTCACTACTTTACTAAACATGAGTCAGTAAACAATCCAGTAGCATTGCTCAATGGACAATTGTTGGTATTTTATCCTCTACAGTGCATAATATCATCAAAAGATTCAGGGCATTCTGAGTAATCCCTGTGTGTAAAGAGCCAGGCAGGAAACGACAACTGAGCACCCATGACCTTCAATTCCTCAAAATGCTATAGTTAAGGCTGTTCTACAAATATATAAACAACATGCAGAAACACATTCACTGGGCTCCAGCTCACGTGAAACAAACTGACGCTCGATGGGAACATGTAGAAAGAGTGCATGATGTTTTTTTCAGGTAAAAAAAAGAAAAGGACTATTGAGATTATTACCAGTTCAAAAGCCAAGGTCTCTCACTGAATAGGCTTGTATCTGTGCCCAGGGTATCTGAGAGGGCACCAATAAGGCTGACAGATATATACACAGTTAGATTAAGATACAGTACCAGTCAAAAGATTAGACATGGATATTTTGAGCTTACTGCTTCACATTAGAATAAAAATAAAGACATCAAATGATAAAATAGCACTTATAGAATTCATTTTGGAAACCTCCAAAATGGATTTTACAGGAGGATAAAACAGCTTTCCTAACCTACAATGGAGGCTGATTCTATTGGTCTGTCCATTGTGAATATTCACTAAACTGAAAGGATAAAAGAGCTATTATTGTGAAAAAAGGAAATATATGTTTTGTGCAGCAAAATATATATTAAATGGCAAAAAAATAATATTTGAGTATATATGGTATATCATGATACTCATTGCTTCAGACATCTCATCAGTTGGAACTATTACATTTAAGCCTGTTGAGTTTTTAAGACCTCCATTTAGTTGGGTGTGTCTAAGCTTTTAACTGGTACTGTATGCAGCCTACTAGACATTTAGTGTTAATAGTCCCCAACTGATTATTACATTTAGATAGATAGATAGATAGATAGATACTTTATTGATCCCGAAGGAAATTTTGCTAAATAGAAAAGCTACATGACACGCAGATAAACATTCTCCTGTTCCCACTTTTTTGGAGCATGTAACAGGGATGGAAATATGGAATGATAATATATTTTCAAGAAAAGCTTCAGCATCAAATGTTATATTTTTACAGAATGTACTACTCACAGATTTTTGTTTTATTAGCATTTCGCATATTGTCCCAAATGTTTTGGAAGGTTTGTATATTAAAAAACATTTTTGATAGGTACAGGTAGTGTTGCAAGGCAAAATATTTTTTACCATTATTAGCATTACATATGAAATCTTAGAAAACATATTTAGGTGAATTTTTTAATAGTCAATAAAATGACTAGGTTGCATCATGACCCCTGGTTTCATTACAACCACTGTAAAGAAATCTGACTCAAGTTTCTCTGTAATTACAAATATCGCCCAAATATCAAACTACACTAAATCATTTTACTTACACCCCAATGAATAAATTATGTAGGAATGTTGAAAAACTCTTGGAATTCCCCTTTAAACCTGTTTAATAACTGAATCATAATTGAATGGCTTATGTGGCGACAAAATGTTCATTCATCTGTGTGTGTAGGCATGAACATGTGTCAAGTGCTAAATTCCAGACATAGTGTGGAAGGAAAACATTTGTCAGGTTGCTGGCAACTAGACTGATTCAGTTGGAGGTCTTTAATTATTTTACCACAGCACCTGCCCACTTTTAGAGTTAAACCAAACCATGCATTAGTACATATATGATTCTATAATTACTATAGCCGTATTGTGCACTGATGCATGTGTGACTTAAAATGCAGAATCTTCTAAAATAGCGTATTTTGACGGTACTGTGCAACTAACTGTGGACTGTAAGAAGGATTAAAAGGACAATCCAATCATTGGGTCCTTGTGTGGCTTGCAAATATTGATTAAATGAAAATATTCAGAGGTCTGCATCTCCTGAACACGCTTTGCAGGGAGATTGGACGTGGTCAGCAGAAAGAATTGGGAGCGTTTTGTCCCAGTGATAAATGGTGTGGTCTGACAGGTCACATCTTTTGCCCCCATTGAAAGCCACAATTTGTTCCCTCCAGGAGTCAGGAGACGAATCTCCAGGGGAGACAGATTTATTGGCGTCTACATGAGGTAAAACACCTCAAAGTCCCTATAAAGGCCCCAGATCACTGTGCGGATAGATCGAACCCCCATTTATATCCAGTCTGTTTCTTGTAAAATATTTCATACAGCATCACTCCAGCCAGGGGGCCAAGAAGGCCCGAATTCCACATGGAATGACATTTATTTTCTCACATAATGGCCAGTGAGTACCTTTTAAGAGTTTTTTTTTCCATAATGTTCACATTTTGCTGTAACATGTCGACCTGTGTGGACGTGAGATTTTGTTGCATGCTTTCTGCATGAGAAACATATGGGGAGGATTCCGGCATGGCTGAAGAAGCTGGAAGTGATTTTTACCCAGAATGTGGATCAGGAAATTTTTTTTGGTGATGGCCCACTTCTGAGTTCACAGGTGTTCTGGCCACAGAACCCACCTCAGAGAAGGGCTCTAATGAATGGCAGTAGAGCTCTAGAGCTCTCTCCTGGAGAGAAAGGACATGGGTGGTCCTCCGCTCCCTGGCCCAAGCTGTTTCCACTAGCCGCCAAACTCAGAAAATATACAAAGCTTCTCCAGCCTCTCAGATCAAATCATCCCTGCCTCTGCGAGCATCTGCCATTAAAGCCCAATTTACATCCAGATCCCTCCCAAATCCTCAGTCCAAACTTCCGTCAATCCCGAATTTCACCCGACACGGCCACGTCTCGCTCTCTCTCCCGTCAGGGCAGTGAGGAACTTGTCATGGCAGGCGTTCTGGATTCTGGAGGAAGGAGCGTGTGATTGTTTTGCTCATACGGCCAAATTGAAGACGCATGTTTGATTTGGGCGCCTTTCCATATCTGTGAGAATGGGACCGCTGCCAGACAGGAAGAGAAGGGTCATGGAGAGAAGGAAGAAATAGACGGAGTACTCCTTGACACAATGCTGGCCCGCTTGAGCCAAAACAAACACAGCCCCATGGACCTCAATGCTATGATGTCAATAACACCACTCATTAGAAAGGTTTTCTATGAATAAGAAAGAAAACAGTACTCTAGGTTTAACCCCTGCACCAGAGGCGTTATGGACCCCAGTAGGAAAAGAAATCGTCAGTTGCTACAAACTACTTGTTATAAATGATGCAACAGTTCACATATTTTCAGGTTGATATACATTTTTTTTCCTAATCTGAAGGCAGGATTGATTTAATGAATTTATATGTTATGCGTCACACAGACCTATAATTATTGGACTGGCTCAGACAAAATATACTTTTTTAAATCAAAAGATGGCAAAAGCTGAATGCAGATGGCAGCCAGTCTGTTGAGTTTCTGACACTATTTTAAAATCATTACACCTTTAGACTAGACCCATACATCATGCAAGCATAGCAATGCTTTGTACTATTTAAAATGTGGCTTGTCACTGTATTTTTAAATGTGTCACAGCACAATTCATATGCACATAGGGATGTGTACAGTGGGAATGGGCATTCCCAATGCATTGGCTGGGTTTTGGCCATTGTGTTACATTTACATTTCTGGCATTTAGCTGACGCTCTTATCCAGAGCGACTTACAAGGTTAACCACATTACAGGTAGGCCAGTGTAGTGTTAGGAGTCTTGCCCAAGGACTCTTATTGGTATAGCACAGCATAGTGACCCATACTGGGATTCAAACCCCAGTCTCCCACGTGGGGTGGTGGCTACTTGGTGGGTAGTGGTGCTATCCGCTGAGCTACACCAACCAGTGTTCATCTATTTACATTGACTTCTGGCCTTACTCATTATTGCTATGTTTCAGGTTGGTGCTAATGTATGCCAGTGGTTGAAGTATGTTATTGTTACAAAAGTAGATTCTCTGAATGTCCACTTTGTTGTCCATCATCTTTTTGTTAGCATAGTAAATGTCTTTTGTGTTGTGCGATGTAACTGTTAATACAATTGTCTGTTATTAGTAATTGTGTAACATGCAACACTATTGTTATCCTTTTTATGTTCTTCTCTTTCTTCTTCTTGCTTGAAAGATTTTTTGTCCACTGACTAGTCTTACAGTTTTTGAGATAAGGGAATGTTCAGCTTGATCTGGAATGGTGTGCTTGTATACAACATTTGGATCCAATTAATGTTTTTCAGAAAAACTATGATTTTTTTGTAAAATGTAGTTTTTTTCTTTTAGTAATGAATGAGATTCAAAAATAGCACATCCATCTGTTGTTTGTCTGTTCCGACAAACATCGTTTCACAATGACCTCTCAAAGCAGCCTTTAGAGCACAAAACCAATGTTGTTCTGACCTGCACTCATCTGTTTGTCTATTTTTTCTATCTTTCGCTCTTCTTATAGAACAACCCATTTATATTTGCCCCCACCCTGACCCTATTACTGTCATAACCTGACAGGCCAAAACTATAGGTGCTCACTTAGGGCAGACCCAAAACTCATACTGACCCATACTGACCTGCAATCCTCTATGTGTTGTTTTTTTCATTCCTTATTCCTTCAATAACCTCCCATTCATTTCTGCCCCCCACCCAACCAAACAAAACTTATTGATTCCCCTACCTGACAGCAACCAAAGTACATGTACGTCCTCAGGGCAGGATGCCAAACACAGAGAAACATATCATCAGAAAATGTTTGAAACTTACAGCCCTGCCTCCCCAATGTTAGAACCAGTCTAGAAGAACCGTCACAAATTCAGTATCAAATTTCATCCTTTTACTTGCCAGGAGCATCTCTAGCGGTGGACAGGAACACCACTGTTAACTCTTGTTTTGTTTTTTTAGTTTAGGTGGGCAGTGGTGGTAATAATGGTAGCTTGCCAAGAGCTTCAACCATCATTGTGCTTACTTTTCTTTTCATTGGCTACATGTCTTTCAATGATCTAACTGTGAGCAGGACCTTCCACATTATTGAGAAGAGATTAATATATGCCATCAGGGTAGTGCTACTTCTTCAGCCTTAAGTTGGACTGTAATGACATGAGCTGGGAAGCATGTTAGCTTTGTAGACATCTCTGCAACATGAACCATACATGTCTATGACATGCTAGCAAATCCGTTTTTCTTTACATTCTGTTCATTATTTTTGTTCATTTTTAAACTAAAACATACACAAATTGCACAAGCATGTCACAGCTACTCAGAAGTTATCTGTGTATAAAGGGGTCAAATATAAAGGTAGTCTGTTACCACCCCCCATCAGAACTAACATAATTAGTAACTTAATAATAAGTCTTTAAAATAATTCTGAAACTAGCAAGGGAATTACATAGTCACGTCACTGTATATGAAAATACAGACCCTTCACATTTAAGGGGTAAATGCTAGTTGAACGTTTTTCTGTCCACTAAAAAATTAATGGAGCATAGATTTAAACATTTAAGATATAATAACCTACAATACATCGGATGAATAAGCCACAGAACAGAAGTGCAGAGAATGCTTTTTTTGGCTCTCATGTTCACAAGCATATTAAGATTTGTTATTCTCAATTATGCGAGACAATAAACACCATGCATAATGTTTATGGAGGCCTTTTTAAAAGAGAGAACGTTTCCAGAAATGGTGTAGGCACAGAGCATAAACACCTAACTGTCCAAACCACCACGGCAGTTGTTAACACCTTGGGTAATGAGCAAGAGCCCTTCTGAGCCTAGCATGTGCGCTATGATTTCTCCCCACATCTCCCCTGAGCCTCAGCTTTACAGTAAGCTCAGAAACACAAGGAGAAAAGACACTGCTCTCAAAGAGGCTCCTATGGGAAAGCTGCAGAGACATGTTAGTCTAATGGGTTAATGATCGGCTCTTGGGTTAGAGTGCCATTAAACGCTGGGCAAACTGTATCATTTTCTCTCTCTTCCTCTCTCTCTTTCTCACACGCACACCTCATCCCTGGCAAGAGGATAAAGCAGCATGTGATGGGACTAATTGATGGAGATTCTTTCCTATCAAAATAGGCCCCCCACCGTAAATGCCATTCCAGTGTGTAGGACTGTTCAAACAGTGTCCCCGCGTTAATGGTTAGGCAAAGTATTTACCCGACATTAGCCCACGTCTAAGCCAGCACAATGGCAACTCTTGATGATGGAAGAAGCAGACAAAGAGACAGGGTGAGTAAATGCAGTCTGAGTGCAATAAGGAGTCTCACTGGTGCTTTCCCTCAGGAAGAGGTCAGCAAACAGTGCATTTCAGCCAGACAGAACTCTTCTTTGACTTTGTCTGTGAGCTTATGAGTTTTTAAGGGGTGCATTGTCAAAACTAAAAGCTCCTAAATGGTTCTTGGCTTGGAAATACACAAAAAATGTGGAGGCCCTTCAGACCTTTATATTTGGCATATCTCATTTGCATTTTTTAAATAGCATCTGTTGAAAAGTTTTTCTATGGCATTCTTTTAACACCTACAGGAGTGTAAGCTTCCAATACTGGCTTTCACAGCAGGTACAAAGCCTTGTTGGTAAGGAAATGAGCCATTCCTGAGGCTGTCATGTCCTTTGCATGTGCTAACCATGGGCAGCATTTCAGCCTAATTAGGCATATACCACGGCCTAATAGATGTCCAGTATAATAAGAAGATTATCAGCATGAAACTCTATGTGAACACGCTAATGCACTTCTAAAAAAATATATGCTTATCATTAAAAATCTCCATCTCTTAAGCCTTTAAAGGCCATGCCTTGCCACCTCCTAATTTATTGATCTAGGGTTGTTATGTGCAATTAGCTTTTATTATGTGTTACAGTTGACTTAAGCAGATATCATTGAAAATGGCAGAATGGATTAACGATATTGACAAGGTGATAATTGCCCTTCTAAGGGTGTGCACTGTGAGTCCTTGAGAGGTAAAAAAGGAATATCTTAATGCATCTCTGATGTGGGCCAAAGATACTTAAGGGTCTCCTAGTATGCTCTTATCAGTTCTGAGCCATTAGCATAGTGGTAGATTGGGCTATTGCAAGGGAATAAGAGCACTCATGCTCAGCTGGCCCAGGTCTTCTGTTCCACGCGGCTGCCCAAGTCCCGTGTGGGGAAAGGGGCGGTGCAGGAGGGAGAATGGCCTGTGCAGGGGTCAGACGGAGGGGAGAGAGGCCAGCGTGTCAGCGTCACTCCATCACCTGTGATTTAAGACACACGGCACGGCTTGGCAGCAAACCAGAGAGGATTCTGCCCAATAGCAAGAATGTTTTTGTGGGAGGTTGTGTTGTTTGTCTGTGTTTGTGTTTATGCCATGTTTATAGGCTGACGTGAGCAGAAGGCAATATTCAAAAACAATAAACAGGCTGAGGACCAGGCCTTTGCATCAGGCCACAATTATCAAAGCTAGAAGCCACATACTGCCTTTATATGGGATGTGAAAATGTATAAATCAAAAGTAAACACCATATAATTAGTAACAGATCCCAGATTCCAAGAAAATGATACAGAATTACAAGGCAGTTATTGTTCTTTCAGCATTTAGAATCCCCGTTCTGGAATCTCACATGGATCATCCTTCTTTAGTGGAATGCAAAGCAAATGAGATTCCACACAGACAATATTAGTAAACTGATGCATCTCTTATGTATGTTAGCGAAAGTTTAAAGTATGGCAAAGTGCCCTTTGCTAGCATGTACTGTGAACGTGATGTGTTAACCCTTTTCTGATAATACATAGTTTCAAAGGATATCATGCTATTTCAAGTAGCCCTATGCTGCCACACCAGGCATTCTCACATAAGATTTCCACAGCCCTCATCTGCACCATCCATATGGCTGGACAATGCACGGTATCAACCTGACATTCCAAGCACAGCTGGTTTCATATTTACTCCCCGGCCCAAGAACATATGAGAAACCTATCACAAACAAATGAAGCTTCAACTTGACACTCAATGTCAGGATCAACCTACTTTGCTATGTCACAGAGAAAACCGTGACAACAACATTGTGTTTACAAACATATGAGTCTGCTGTCTCCTTCTGTAGCTTTCACTTGGGCCTCTCAGCTGGCTTTGTTTTGATTTTGTTCAGACTGCGAACACCTGATGGCTCCACAAGCGCCATTGTTCCTTGAAGCTTTTGAAAATAGAAGCATATAGGAAGCAATGAACAATGACTGTTGCTTGACCTACTAATGGATCTAGCAGCGCTAGGACATGTTCTCTCTTTTTTTCTCCCTCTTTCACATGGTACGGGAGAGAAAGAGGAGAGGAGCGGAGGGAAACATATGGGTTTTAATTAAACACGGGACGAGACAGATCCGATTGGAGCACGGACATTCCTTTTGCTGGGAACATGCCTGCCAACAGCGCGCTGCAGAAAAGAGAAGAATGCTAAAGTAAACATATCACAGGTAGAACCATGAAACAAACATGATAACTGAGGCGTATGAGTCAGAAGTGCCATGGCACACATCCTGGCCTTTTCCCAGGCTTGGAATACTGTTTACTCTACCGACAATGCTCAACGACACACATACACACACACACACCTCTCTCTTGCACATCTCCTGGTTTCTGCTGTACCGTACTCTGATGACAAACGGGGAAGGTCAACATAACATGAGTCTCACACTCTGTAATAGACAAGTCACTGGTGGTAATGATAACATCCCCACACACACGTTTCATACCATTAAAAACAAAGAGTGGTTCTGTCACAACCAGGAAACATCCACAGAATCTGGATGTCCCACGCCCTTTGTCGTTTATAGTGCTGTGCAAAAGTACTTATTTCATTCATTTCAATTCCTGTCCAAACACCACTGAAATCATCCCCTGGAAAAATTATACTAATACAGTTATAATTATACTAATTATAATACTAATTATACTAATACAGTATATATTTTTTTCGGTATATCAAATGCACACTATTTTGACTTTATTAGAGCTTTTATTCTTTTCAGGAGACTTGCTTTCTTCAAAGAAATCTGCAGTCATAGATTTGCATATATGCAAGGTTCCGTCTTAGAAGTGCATTTTCTGCTTCCCATAAGTACACATTCAGTGATGTTGAGTTCTGGACTCAGTCCATGGTCAGTCCATAGTACAGTGAACACCAACAGCTTCTTTGCTTCGTTTGCAAATTTTCTTTCTGTTTTTGTCCATTCTCATTTGTCAGTAACTCCTGGTTTCCTTTTTGGTTTCTTGTTTGAGCATTTGATGGTGGCCATGTGATGGTGGTTATAATTGTCTCTTGCTCATTGCATTTACTCCTTTCATTGTGTACCTGTTTCTAAATGATGTAACCAGGAGCTTAGAATACACTATCAGAGCAGTACTACTACTTCATTAACTTGTGTGGACTGATGGCAGACTTGACGCTACAGTGTGATCACCTCTTGATGTACAAAGTGGTATTATGAGACAGAATGGTTTGGGTTTAGCTGGTTAGTATGCTAACTTCAGTAAATACATCTGCAACAAAATACACAGATCCCATCAAACCCTTTCTTCACATTCTGTTAGCACATTTAGTTGATTTATTTAATGGAATTATTTAAATCTTACATATTGCACCTTTGTAGGTAGAAAGATGCACAAAACACATTTGTTCTGATGTGAATCAGGAGTGGAGTTATATTTTCTTCAAGGTCTCAAAGGCTGTTTAGCTTTTTATGATAGTTTGGATAGTCTACCAAATCTTGGATGGCAGAAATGTTCTCTGAATAATGAATAACTTGTCTTTAATGGCCATTTTGACTTGAAGATAAATAGATGACAGTACTGTACCTCAAGTATCTATGCAATTGGATGCAAACAGCTATGAGTCCAAAGACTGCACGTAATTCATTGCATTTTATAATGTGCTGTTTATTATCAGAATCTGTGACATGCAAGACGTATTTACCTTTTTTACAACAGTTAGGACGCTGCATCAAAGATTTCAGTAGAAGATATTGCGATGCAATGTTTTACAATGTTTGCTAATAAAATTTTATTCTAGAAAAGTTTAACTGTGTGCCTTATATAATAAAATACAATCAAAGAGATATAATAACACAAAGCATCTAAAAGTGGACAGAGCTTTTAACTATATTACCCTGAACACAATTGTAAATGGTGACACACAAGACATGTACTCTATTGAAACATTGTATCTGATTTAAAAGTGGACATAACTCTTGCCCTACATGTGAATGAATAAATAAAAATGCACTGGACTAACAGTGCACGGTCCCTGTTTCATTAGCTCCTGAAGCCTTCTTCTCTGAGATTGAAACCTTGACCCCTCTGATGTTAGGACTAACTGTGGTTTATTCTGCAGTAAAGGGCTCTGGGCTCCACACAGCGTTGTAAAACGAGGTTGGAGAAAAAGAAAAAAGAGAACAGACAGGGTTAAGTTGACAAATCCCCTGGCTTTGAGCCCCGCTGGGCTAGTAATCTCACGGGTAAGCAAAGAGCTCTCAGGTACACTTCTGTTATCAGAGCACATCCACTTATGGTAGTCAAGACAGCCACGCTCTGTTGGCATTGTAGCCGCCGTGTGGGCCAGTGATGGCAGGGTCATTAGGTCCTCTCGCCTCAGTCAACAGGCCTGTGTTTACTGGGCCACTCAGACCACCTTTCTTTCCACAGATGTAGATGTACTGTTGTGCTTTTTTTGCACTGCAGAAAACTGCAGCTTGATCATATGGGTAAGAGGAAAAAAGAGATATCAGATTTTTTGGATTTGGGGTTCGAAGAGGGTTCAGTGGAATTACACTGTAAATTATAGGGATGCACAATGATACCGGAATCACAGGATTCATATCAATGGAGAAATGATCTCTAATGACTGATATTTCAAACCCATATTTGGTCTACGTATTTAACTCCGACAGAGCAGAAGGTTTGACCTACAGTGCTAAAGTAGCTGCACCATATATTATTTTACTGCAGCTGTAATTCTGGAGTACAAATTCTGTACAGCGAATCCGAGCAGACGAAGCCCTATTTCCTACATTTGTATATATTTCTACAATGTATATATTGGCTTTGGCAGATTTATAGATTGTAAATATGGCATATCTGCACTGCCTAGGATTCCTGTCTCACTAACATCGCTAGGGATTTTATTTCATGTGATTTTGTGATTTCATAAACTTAAAAAATGATTATTGTGGAAATGTAATGTTTAAATTTGCTTCATCTCGTGTATTACTTTTAGGAATAGCCATTGTTTAATGTATATAAACATAGAAAGACAGATCAGGTAATATTACCAGGCATTATATATCAGATACTTGCCTGATGAAGAAAAATGTATGCACATAGATATGCATGTATGTGTTTGTGTGTGTGTGTGTGTGTGTGTGTGTGTGTGTGTGTGTGTGTGTGTAGAAGCTTGTATTTTATGAAAACATGATTGCAAGTCTTTCTTATCATGCCATAATCACAACACGAAGAATCAGAACCTTCAGAATGACGAAAACGTGAACAATAAAAAAAGAAATGTAAGAAAAGTAAACAGAATGATTGTCGAAATAGTTCAAAGCTTGCGTACGTTCTCTGTTCACCTGTTAGTGCGTCCCTTTTGATCTGGATTTTTACCACCTCTCCTCGGATAACAGTTTTACCTCACACTTCCCACCGGTTAATCATTCCTTCATTGCTATCCCTCAGCTCGCTCTTATCTACTCGTGTGTCACTTTATAACTGGTCGTTATCGATGAGGCCGTCACCACGTGACCGGGACAGGCCAATCCGCGAGCAGGGTGTGTGGACGTTGTTGATTAGCGCGGGAAGGAGGCGCGAGAGGCGAACGCGAGCTGTTATCCGTAGCTGCCCTCACCTGTGAACATGGAGCTGTGAAACACTGAAACTCTCACAGCTCTGCCAGTGAGAGTGGACAAAAAAATGAATGCAGGGAATTCTGAACTAGAGTTTAATCTCCCAACCTTTAGTGAGCGGCCACTGGGGTTTTTTAAACTTAGTGTGCTATGTCTTCATGTCCCGAGGGTGAAGTAGGACCAGGTGAGTCCATTGAGGATGGGGCAAGTTTAGGTAAGTAGGCTAGATAGATAGTCTGGGTGGAGAGATGTCGGAGGAAATAAGAGCTGTTATAAGCGCTCATGTCTGCTCCTGAAGACCCTGACCAAAAGAGAAATAGGCCAGGCTTTTACTGAGCTTTAGCGTATGGAGTTTATGATTTAGCCTGCGAGCTATAGAGGACACACGGCAGCTTATTTTAATTACACTGGAACATTCCCACAGAGCCGCACTGAGGCGGAGTGAATCCACATGCTGGGAAGGGGCTGAAAACTGCGTAGTGTTGGAGGGTTTTAAAGAGCCGTTGAACGGCAGTCAGTCCCTTTATTTCAATATAGGTTATTATTAAAGGTTTTATTAGTTTATGAATGTTGTTTTCAGAGGTGAACTGTTGGTTTTATATGTGGTTGTTATTGGCGCTTTATGTTTTCTGTAACACCTTTAATACATATGTATTGGCCTTTAGACACGCTTGGCATTTCAGAATTTATTGTTATTTAAAAATATCTACCTATTACAATTATTATTTTTAAATATTATTTTAAATTATTTTTTAGTTACTTTATTATTAGTATTATTATTGTTATTATGGTTATTATTATTATTGTTATTATTAGATATTATTACATTTTGCGCGCTTGATTTAAAAAAGAAAAAGCTTCAGGTTTAAATGTATTAGCAGTCTCGCTCATAACCACACTTTTCGGAATGAATTCGAAGGTTGATCTGAAAGTGCTGTAGAATGTGTGTATTCTGATTTTCCGTGCTTAGTTAAATAATCAGCACGTGGAAGCAGCGTGTTTGATAAGCTGTTCGCGGAGTCTCCGTGAACTTGAGAGGCTTCAGCGTGTGGCACATAAATTTCTCTTTTCCTGAGTCTGTCTGTACATCCTGTATGCATTAATGAGATAACTCAGGAACTCTATTCAGGTACAAGAGAGCTGTAAAATGCTATTTAATTTCATGTTGGAATTAAAATGATGAAATTATCTTTAACAGTGTTTCTGTCATACACAGAGAATCCGCAAGTTACACAAGCAGAATTAGTCTGAATAAAATAAACCGTCGGCTCACGTTTTCCCTATAGCTACTTAGTGCAGACACTTATATCAGATGCTTATAAATCCAGGATCCATATGGCATATATGCCGTTTTTTAAATTCCTTGACATTAATTCTCTGCTGTGGTTAAAAAGCGCGCTGGCTTCACTAGAAATTCACCTAATTAGAAATTGATTTAACTTCATCATGCTTTCCTGTCGCTATTGCTTTGTAGTTCTGCTTTAAGTTGTTTCGTTTGTTTGCTTTGAGTTCCTCTCACTGTACCATATGGATGGTTTATTATATGAGCTACAATGAGAACAGTTAGGACAGTTAACTTCGGCCGAGCACTGACGTGCCTTCTGGAGCTGCCATCCTCTCGCACGGCTAAACCTACACACCTCACAAACTTTGTTGTGCGCCTTGTGCGTCCCGGCGTTGCCCGGCGCTTTAAGCTCCATCATTACGCCGTGTCCGTGCCGCCGTGTCCGTGCAACAAAAGGGGCAGAGGCGCCGCCGCTCTCCTTGCCTTGGTGATTGGCCAGGGGGCGTGACGTCAGGGAGGCGAACGAGGTGCTGATTGGCCGAAGCGGCGTCGGTGCGGCGTAAACAAAGCGGCGAGAGCAGCGGGGTTTGAAGTTCACATCAGCGCACGGGCAGAGGGGGGCCGGCGAGTCCGAGCCAACGCTGAGAAAACTTCCTCACAGTCCGCCAACTCCCGGTTAGACCGGACCGTGGACGAGCCGTTGTTTTTTGGGGGAGGGTTTACTATCTCGAATATCTCGTTAGAGCAAAAGTCGTAACCTCAGGCATGTTTAGCTTACTTATTGCTCGGCTCGAGTGGTGTTAGTGTTGATGTGCAGTAGATGTCCGTCTCCTCAGCATGAACTCATTCACCGCTCGGCTGTAAGAGAGGGAGAGAGCGAGAGAGAGAGCGAGAGAGAGAGAGAGAAAAGAACTGTAGTCAGCACTCCCCGCGTTGAGGTGTAGGGATAACGCAGGGATTGTGTGGACTGTCTGTGAGCCTCTCTGGTGTTTCCTGTCGCGTCCAGGTGGATCACCGGGCGGAGCGGCGGGTCCCCTTCGGCTTAGCGGAGCTGTCATGCTGCCCAAAGTCGAGTCAGACTCTCTGGGACTCGCTCGGTCGCATGGGGAACAGGGCCACATGCAAGGTAAGGAGGCCGTAGGGAAGCGCGTATTACGGGGCAAAGTGTGAAACCGCGGTTTCCTTTTGGCCGAGGCCAAAATCACGGTTCAGCGGAGGACACGGGGCAGATGTTGCTGTCAGTGAGGCTCCATGGTGCGGCGTGGTACTAGTAAAAGCCGTTATAGGACCCCGGGGCTGTCTTAAACCCCCTGCGACACACACACTCGTTGTAGTTTACTGCTTGTTTGGCGAAGCGTGTTTTTTATCCGGATCTCTGTTAACTTTTGTTGCTAACGTTTAGAGCTTGAAGTTGGGAGGCGAAGTTTCGTGTATTTCCAAAGTGCTTAAAGTGGCATATTTCATTTTTTCCTCCGGAAAAGTTAAAGAGATTTGGGCCGATTTTAAACGGAAATGGAGGAGATGGTGAAGTGGAGAGGGTCTTTTAAGTTTCGGTAGAGATTTTAAGCCTAATGAATGTTTCGACTGACACTCAGTCTTATTAGAACACAGCAAAGAGATGGAGCATATAGGATTTTGCTGTATGGGCGCATGATGTTAAGCATGTGATTTTATTTTTCGCTCTTCTTTTCTCTCTACTTTAATTGAATTAATTATATCATGAGCAGCGGTTTTGGTGCCGCACTGATTCGTGAATGTTCGTCCCGTTTCAGTCACAGCGGATGTAGATAAAGTTGATTTAAAGCTTAATAAGGACTGAGCTAAACTTTAGCTTAGGGAATCAAGAATAGACCTGCTTTCATTTAGCTGTTAAAATGTTATTCCTTGACCAGAAGAATAATTCAGCATTCATTTCCAGGTTTAGTCTGTATTGTCAGCTGATTTGTGGGAAAGGGGGGATTATAAAGAGGATTTCCTGTCGTGCAAAAGTTCCGTAAATGCGACAAGAGAATAATTTCTATTTTGAGTAAAAAAGAAAAGATCAGAAAAAGACTTGTTGCTTTTCACAGCGCAGATTTTAAAAGCTCCCTGTTTTACTCTCGCCATAATTAAAACCAACACTGCTCGGTAATCATTAATACACAGCAGAGATTACCGACTGTAAAGCAATTAAACACAACGAACGAATTAGTTTGGCTTCTTTATGTTCTTTCTGAAGGCTCATTTCTCGGCCTCGCAAACCGGTTAAATTAGCGAGATAGCAGCGCAGTTCCTCCCACTCTGTTTCTGGTTTAGAAAAAATCCACACCGTGAATATTAATGTGTTGCAAACAGCTTTGAGTGCATTTCTGCAGTTCATTCTTTATAAGAGAACTCGGCGTCGCCACATGAGCCCGTCAGCATCACATACAGTAGAGATGAAATAAGAGAAACAGCAGATACGGCAACGTACAGAGGCTTCGACCTAAAGTGTGGAGGGGTACGCGTTGGAGTAGATGTGTTAATTTGCTTGCACGCATGAGCCCGTGGTTAAAAGTGGTGTTGTGCTTTCCTTTGCCTCGTGGCTAAAAGCTCCCCTCCAACTCCAGAGCTTCTGCCTCCAATTTATCAGCCATCATGAATATTAACGAGATTGAAAGGGATGTTTGCCCTGGCTGTGACCATCCTCCACACCAGACCAGACTTGCGCTGCTATTTCCCTCAGACAAACTTTTTTTTCCTCCGTTGGATTTTCATACAACTGTAGGCTACTGTAGGATGTGTGAGAGCTGAACTCGGGTCCAAATGGTATACGCTGCAAAAGCCTTCTGTTAGTCTGTAAAATAGCAGGCTGTGAGAAGACATTCATTATAAAGTGTTTTGTGTGTGTGTGTGTGTATCTCTGACCTTATGCCGTGTTTGTGCTTTTCCAGCCCCCCAGTTTAAAATGATGGACTACTCCTACGACGAAGACTTGGATGAGATGTGTCCCGTGTGCGGAGACAAGGTGTCCGGATATCACTACGGTTTGCTCACCTGTGAGAGCTGCAAGGTGTGTGATGCTCTTCTCTGCAGTTAATGTTACTCGAACAGGGAAAAGAGCTGGGTCGTCTGGAGAGATGTGCTGAGATGTTCTGTTTTGCTGTTTAGTCAAACCACACGTCATCTGCACAGAGTTGCATAGATGTTATGAAGTGTTGAACTTTTGGAACTCTTGCTTTTTGATATCACACACAACGCATCATTCCGAGATGTACAGATGGTCGAGTAAGAGTGGTTTTAATTTTTGTTAACCTGAATGTCATCTCGGTTTGTACATCATGATTTTGTTTGGACTTTTGAGGGGTACGTATGATGTGGAGTAGTGGGAAACTCTTAGAATATCCAGATGTTGAGAGTTTAGGTGAACAGTACACACATGTGAAGTCTTTTTTTCTCCTATTGACTCACACAAGTCAGTTTGCCTTTCAAATGAGTCGCAGTTAACCGACAGAACAACTGCAACAGAAATACATTTCTTACCTGCCTGAGTTGCTATATTAATTGTACATGTATGCCACTTGTTTCGGTCATTCATATTTTACTAGAATATTATTATTTGATTAATTTTATTTTCTGTTTTATTAATTTTTTTGTTGTATGTTTTGTTCTGAGCTTTTAACAGTCAATGATTTGGCAGAGCTTGGCTTGTAAATGGGCTTTAATAGAAATGAACAGTCCTACAGGTTGTAGGAGCTACACTAGAGTCCATTGAGTACAGTCATTAGCTCACACTTTTACATGCCAGTTGCACTTTTCAAATACTGTAGGAAATAAGAATTGTCTGTGGGTTAACCGAGAGACATGGAGTGGCTTTAGCTGCAGGACCATAATTATTTTTAGATAGTTTTGAGCTGCTGCATAGAGGAATGCAGAGCCACTGTGTGCGAGTGCGTGTAAGCGGGAGTAAGAGAGTTCTATGCAATATTGATCATTTCAGATCAAAATGGGGCAGGTTTAACAACTCTCCCTGTGGTGTTGATCTAGAATAAGTTAATGCTTTTTCCCCGTTTGATTCTCACCTACTCTGAAAATGAATTCAGCCTTGTTGTAGATGGAATCTTGTAATTCAGCTGCTGTAAATTATGGATATTATTTATTGGATTTTTACACTTATTTCTAATGTATGAATAAGAAGAGCTGAGATGGTGGAGACACTATATATTATACATTTTTAAGACATCTCTGCCTCGGCAGCGCTGAAAGTAATTTGGTTGCAGTTAAACTGAAATTTTAGTGGTAGGAGTTTTAAATAGATTTAAATGGACATTCCACTGAGTGAATATTTTCTAGTAGGATAGTGTGTTATTCCCTAATAAAGACATATAAAATATAATAAGTTAGACTGAAATGCCAACTGTTGTATGGAGGGGTAGGAGACCAAAAATCAAATTTGTTGTTGTGTGACCAGTTCAGGGCTCACCCAGAGGCACTTTAGATTCGTGCAATCATTGTCTTCTGTAATGTGTCACAGTGTGTGACTGTGTTACTGGGCTAAATGCAGCTGAAAGTACTTTTTATTTTATGCCTTATTACATGTCACTCCTGCTATGGTGTTTTTTGTTTTTATGTCTGATAGTTAACAGTAACATTAGGTATGTCCAGCCGATGTGGAGCGGTATTTAGGAACTATCTCACATTTGAGGTTTTAGACTCTGTTCCTGTTTATTCATGTCAGTGTATGTGTATGCACATGTCAGTTTGTGTGTGCGCGTGTGTCTGTGTTTGTGTTTATACAAGTAAGCATTGGCTGGTGAGCATTTGTCGGCCTATGGGTCTCTTTTCACATGAACCAACTTGGCCTTGAGTGTGTTTCACCCTTTTATTCCTGTGTAAATGCAAACGAATATGTGAGTGCATTGTTTGTCCATGGCTGAATAGCACATTAACAAATGCCGAGGGTCAGGTGTTTGACATCTTCATTCATCCTCCTCGGCAGGGCTTCTTCAAGCGCACAGTGCAGAACAACAAACGCTACACGTGCATCGAGAACCAGAGCTGTCAGATAGACAAAACCCAGCGCAAGCGCTGCCCCTACTGCCGCTTCCAGAAGTGCCTGAGTGTCGGCATGAAGCTGGAAGGTAAGAAAGCCACTTGATTTCTCTGCTGGGCTCTGTTTCTTGTAACTTGAGACTGAAACAAATTCACCATAGTCATGGCAGAGCCTGAACAGGCTAGTTTCCTCAGACAGTTTTGAAACGCACCGACCGAGTGTCTGAAAGTTTAAGCCTCTTTCTGACTTTTCCTCTTAATATGTAAAATCAGGACTCCAATGACTATTAATTGTGTAATTGCTGGAGGGCAGAATTTCCAGTGATGTCATTTTAAAGCTAGCCGGCTTTGATTTGCAGGCATTTTTAGCAGCGGGTTCTGAGGCCCTCCAGCATCCTGTCAGAGATGTCCGGGGAAATGAGAGCTAGGCGGCACTCTCTCCACGGCCTAGCAGGGGAGGCTCATTGCAACATTTCTTAAACATTCTACAGCAAAGCTACAGTGCTTGCTGACTAAAAAAGCGATTGGATTTTAAATTAGTCTAGGGGGCTGTTTTCAGAAGATTCCACTCTGAAATATTAGTTTATAAATTTACTTATTTGTATCCTAAAACAAGCAGGTTTTTTAAAATGACTAAAGTTTAAACATTGTGGATTATTACCCTGTAGTGTTAAAAGACAGGATAGGGTAAAATAACAGTTTATGAGGTTAGCAGTTGCATTTATAAGATGGGCTTAGCTAATATTTTGTACCATAAGGGTACACTGAATTCATACATTAGAGTTATGCTTTAAGCTGTGATGATGTCTTCAGAATTATTATTGATTATTATGGGTATTTGTGATGTCAGAGCCATTTCTGAGTATGTATAGTATAGGTGTAAGATATGTATTTAATTTATTTAATTTGACCAGACCATCCTCAGCCTGATGTGCCTCCCTGTCTCCATAGAAGTAGCATTATCAGTATTGATAAGCACAGGCGACGTTTTGTCCTGTCAGTGCGAAATTGTTTATAAATATGTTTCCTGGGTGATACGTGCTTTGTGTTGTGTTTTCTCATGGTTTATCTCAGACTGTTCCCCATCCTTGATGTTGGTCTTAGCCAATGATTAAGGATGAGATGCAGAGACTTTGTTTACCTCCATGCTTTCTTAGGCAAGAAAGTTAAGGAAGTAGAGTAGGCTAGAGCGTGAGTTTATTCATTCCATTTGTGAGCAATGTTGTGCACAGTGGAGCGTAAAATGATTTCAGTTTCATCAAACGTCTGTTAGCCATATTAAGTACCTCCATGAATCAAAGCATCTCACAACACGCGAGAATGGATATTCAAAACGAGCCCCAGCCTCTGCGTCGAGCACTTTGTCATTTTTTGGAGTGAGAACCAGCCCGAGTGTCTCGCCTCTCAGCAGCCGCCGCAGAGAGGCAGCTTGCTGTCCCATTACTTATGCATAGGTATCATAGCTATTCATGTGTGTGCGTGGAATAGTGCGCTTTCGAAGTAGGGCTCCAGCAGACATGACAAACAGTGTGTCAGAAGCCGGCCAGGGGAGGCATTCATATGCCTCTGATAGGACAGCCATCCTCGCCCAAGCAACACTTAATATTCCTGTATATTAAACACACATAAATCAGCCAATAAGCAGAGGCGCACTGGCTTGCCTCCACACCAGTCTGCTTGTACAAGACCTATCTGAGGATTAACAGAGCACATGCAGACACACATACAAATTAGCAAGTGTACCCCAACAGCAAGTACACATAAACAGACACGCAGGTTCATGGGGATCTGTACACATAAATACAAGGTTCATGGATCCACCACAAACAGACAAATGCCGTTGCATATTCACACAAAAGAGAGGACCTTTCACTCCCCCCTTCTTTCTTAGGGCAAAGAAATCAGTATGACATGCATGTAAATAACCTTGTTTAATTAGACACCAGAAAAAAATCTTAGCAGAGAAAAAAGGAGAGGGGGTTGAGTGGGGGCGGAGTGTAAGGGGAGGTTGAAGGGGAGGTGGGGGGGCATAGAAGGAAGAATCATGCATTCGAGTCCCTGGTCCACATCTAATTGTGATTTCCCTATAGGACCAACTATTAGTTTCCAGCTCATTAATTATCCTGTTACTCAGAATCATTAATACTTAAAGTTGCCACAATAATGTATAATAGATATATTTTTTGATGGGATAAATTTTTAACAGTTACATTAATGCTTTACATAAAGAGAAAACCCACACCTCTATTGACTTGGGGTTTTGTGGTTGTTGTGGCCTCAAGGGGACTGTTGGAGGGGTCGCAGCGACAGCGTACCTCACCAGCACCGCCGGCTCTCAGTCTCACTCAGCTCTCCCTCAGATCAGACGCATAGTGACACACACAAAGACACACAGATACACACGGTAGCTTACACACACACACCGCTGTGACAGGGACCATTAAAATCACTCCCAAGGCAGCTGTTGGACTCTGCTTTTTTCTTTTAATTGTTGTATTCATTTCATTTTCTCCCGCTTCGGTGTGTATTCTGATTATTAGAAGGCTGTTCTAACGAGTGAGCTCACACTGGTCATGTCCTGGTGTGTGTGTGCGTGTTTATATGCCTGATGTGTGTGTGTCTGTATGTCTGTGTGTGAAAAAAGAGGTTGTTGGATCCGCCAGCCGTCCACCTGCCGACAGTATGCGGCATAAAAGAGAAATAATTAAGCATAAATAATTAACATGTGGTCCAGCAGGCTGAAGTGGAGTGTGCCGCCCCATGGCAGAGATCAGAGCTCTGCTGGGCTGCGTTTCTGCCTTCATTTATTTACCATAATGATTATCCTGTCTGCCTGACTTTGGTTGCCTTTAGTGTGAAATCATATTCTTCAGCATGTGACCTGCGTCATTTTAGTATAGTGAACAATGTGCGAATAGTGTTGACAATGTTATTACACAGATGATGCAATAAAGAAAACACACTGTAGAGTAAGAGTGAATGAAGTGTATTGACTGAAGTCGTTGAACAATACAAGTGTACAATAAGTATAGCTGAGCAGACTGTGAAAACTGATGTGTGAAGTAGCATAAAGCATACTAGCATATTTACTGCTTTTCTTTATATTCAATTACATATCTATATTTTAAACACATGGTGATATTTTGTTCATGTGACTTTTGGTCTTAGTTCCTAAGTTTATACACTAAAATCCATTTGTCTTTCCTCTCTCTTCATCACCACAAGCTGTGAGGGCCGACCGTATGCGAGGTGGTCGCAACAAGTTTGGCCCCATGTACAAACGGGATCGGGCACTGAAGCAGCAGAAGAAGGCCCTGATCCGAGCTAACGGTCTGAAGCTGGAGGCCATGTCACAAGCCATGCAGACCGTGCCGGCTGACCTTACCATCTCTTCAGCCATCCAGAACATTCACTCAGCCTCAAAGGGGCTCCCCCTTAGCCACCATCACCACCACCACCACCATCATCATCACCACAGTTCATCTAGTGCTGGGCTGCCACCTGCAGACTATGACCGCAGCCCCTTTGTTACCTCCCCAGTCAGCATGGCCATGCCCCCCCATGCAGGAGGCCTGCAGGGCTACCAGGCTTATGGCCACTTCCAGAGCCGCACCATCAAGTCCGAATACCCTGACCCCTACACGAGCTCGCCCGAGTCCCTCATGGGCTACCCGTATGTGGAGGCATATGCTGGGGGCTCGCCGCCCAGCTTTCCCCACCTTGTGGTGGAGCTGCTCAAGTGTGAACCTGATGAGCCCCAAGTGCAAGCCAAGATCCTGGCCTACCTTCAGCAGGAGCAGGCCAGTCGAGGCAAGCACGAGAAACTGAACACTTTCGGCCTCATGTGCAAAATGGCTGACCAGACGCTCTTCTCCATCGTAGAGTGGGCCAGGAGCAGCATCTTCTTCCGTGAACTAAAGGTAGGAGGTGTATTAAGTTGTTAGATGTTTCAGCATGCAGTATGAAAATGATGCTGTTAAGGGAACTTGTGGTCCAGGTTCTTCATAGCCTTACTAATAGAGGCTCAAGTGCTCCTGTTTTACAGCTTGCTTACGTATATGCCTCTCTCTCTCTCTCTCTATATATATATATATATATATATGTATGTATATATATATATATATATATTGAATAATGCGTTGCGCTTTTTTGTTTTTTCAATGTCAGTATAAATCCAGGATTAATACACAAGTTACTTCACAATGATTGCTGTCAGGCTTCTTTAAACTTTTATTTTGAGTCGATTTTAATCTTTCCATATTGAGTAGTAAGTAAGTAAAGTGGAAGTTTTGGAATTTGTGCTTCTCTCATCTGCAGAGTTTAGACATTCTGTAGACATGTAGATACTGTTTCAAGACTTCACGTTTCATAAGATGCTGTTATTTGGGATGTGCGTTAACTAAATTGGAAAGAGTAGTAGTCTAATAGACAGTAGGTGTTTTACTGGCCTCTACAACAAGAGCTTTGATATCAGTGTTCACTTGTAGCTCCCTTTAGGTTTTTTCAGAGCTTAATGTCTCTGGCTTCATTCTCACTTATTGTGTTTCTAAATCACTCGCTGATGAGTGCTGTGCCAAATCTGAAAATGAATAATAACTCATACTCGTCCTGTAAAAATAAGACAATACCTACCATACTCAAGGGAGGAAAAGAATTTTTTTGGACACCTGTTTTCTACAATTATTTTCATCATTCTTTCATTTCTTGTATTACTATTTGCTTTTTCAGTCTCTCTATTGTAACTGCTGCTTTGTTTGTGGTATTTGTTCAAAAAGTGACAACTTTTCCCCTGCTATAGCTTTTTATACACGCTTAAATTTTCCATGTATTTTCATTTGGTCATTAGCTGAAGCGGATGGACTTAGCCCAGCAGAAGCTCTTTTTTTATGAGATGGATGTTCAATTTACAGTCTTTTCTTTGTGTATTGATGTGTAATGGTCACCCTCTTCACAATGCTATTAACAATAGACCTCTACTGCTCATTCCCTCCCTCTGGAGCTAGAGCAGCCCAGCCTCACTTCAGCTTGTATTAGCATTGTGTTTAGCTAATGGCCGTCCATATCATTTATGCTTAATTGTAGTTGAACTTCACCTTTCACAGTGGTGGAGCACCCCTTGATACGGTGACTAGCCTACTCTCTCACCCTGGCAGATTGGTTAGCACAGCCCTTGTTAAAAGGTATTAGGGTGTAGCTGTCGCATTTGACATTAGCAAATGTCGTGCAGCAATGAAGCAATTAGTGAGGCTCTCATTTAGTGAGGTGCCCTCACTAAATCTCACACAAAAAAGCAAAACAAAAAAAAAGCTAGAGCAAGCAGCATCGCTAGCTTCTCAAACCCTACTCCTAACAGTAATTAGTGGATACTTGTATGGTTATTGTTAAGCAGAAAGCTTTGTGATGCTGATAGCAGCTTAAGCATGTGTAAGGGGATCCCGCCCAGTTTCAACAGCGTTTGTCTAACAGGAGGCTTAGTGAGGTAGGGACCAACAGCACTGACCTATTGATTCAGATTGTTACATGCTGTAAACATTGCTTTATTTTATATTCTGTCATATTTGTATATTTTAAAAACATTTTATAAAATTAACTTCATATGTATGTCCCTCACTAGATAGATGAAATGCACCAAAATGGAAATCGTGGGGTGATGCCAATATCGAATATTATTCATATGCATACTTTTCATGATGCTGATACCAATGCTGATATTACAGAAAAAGGAAACACTTATTCCAAGTGGTTTAAGAATGCATTAAAATGCAGACAATTTAGGGGTGTAGACCAGCGTCACCTCAATGTTTTGCTCTAAAAAAAATAACATAGTCAAATATCTGCTTTATAAAATCAGTTCGACCTAATATCAGTGAAATCTTCAAATCTGTCTGGTGCTGGTATTTTTTGTGCATCGCATGTTTTGTGTAATTTTGTGGTATTGATGTTGATCTAGAAAGCTGAAAAGATTGCAATCAGACCTTATAATCCAATGTTACCTGTTTCGTAGAAGTATACATAGATCATTCTGCAGTGTAGACAGTGTTCCCTCTAGATGGAATGTCTCAAGCTTAATTAGGTTTTATTTGTCCTTAAGGAAATAGTATAGTCCATTAAACATTATTATAAAGGGAGCTTTCTGCTTCTAATTTAATTTAATTCCGATTAAAGTATTGTAATGCAACTGGGTACATGTTTATGCGTGTCAGTAGTAAATCAGTAGAAACACAGGGGTGACCTTTTAACCTGTGACACCATATATAGAGTTTCATAGTAGGTTTTTCAGCTGGAGCACTTGAGAGGGAAACATCGTAGGACTGATTTTTGTTAATGCTGGGTTCTTAATGTTCTTTTGGGCGTGTTAATGACAAGGCTGCCGGTATGGTTTTATAAACACAGGAAATGCAAGTGAATATGTGACTTGTCAGAGGTTCCAGAGAGCTGCAAGGTGCCTATAAATATACCTTCATCTGCGACACTATTATTAGTCTCGTAAGAACAAAAGAATTTCTTTGGTAATAGAGCCGGGTGTGAAACGTCTGCCAAGTGTTTAAAGATTTAGTTTCCATAAGTTGGACTTAGTTACTGCACTCATAAATATTTAGCCATGATGGGATCTCTGAAGAGAGCTCCCTATTGTGTTCAAATGAATAAAAGAGAAAGAGAGAGAGAGAGAGAGAGAGAGAGAGAGAAAGAGAGAGAGAGAGCGAAACATTCCAGTGGCTATTTCTCACACCTTGGACAAGCGTTAAGCTCTTAAAATTTTATAATCAAATACCAAATTAAAAAAGCAGGATGGGTCTACCTTGCACTTGATGTATATAGCTCATAGAGCATGTGTCTATGGTGCATTTAAGTTGGTCTGCTTGTACCGAAAAGCATTGGGTCTGAAAATGTTGTGTTGTGAACTGATTCTTTATTGAACTTTAAGTTACATTATGGATGTTATGTATAGACAAAGACTGTGGATAATTTTTAGGTTTCACTTTTATAACTTGAATATCTTCTGTGGTTAGTTTAGACATCAACCCCATGGACTCTGCTCTGTCATAATTCTTAAATGAGGCCACCCATAATAACGGCGTCATACAGTAGTTAACACCCTCTACAAAAACACACACTGCATCCTAATATAAACAGGTCTTTGGTTTTGTGCCTGCTTTGTGTAAAACGTGTGTTGGTGTGCGGAGGCATGTATAGATGTATATATAACTACATCAGTATTTCTAAATATCGATGGTAATATGCCATGCAGTATTATAGTAAACCAGTATGAATTCAGTATTGCAAAAGCTATTATTATGACCGTAATTTAACCTTTAAGGCAAAAACTAATTCTGTCTTTTCAGCTATCTATCCTTTCACCTTAAATGTTTTTGTCACATTTATTTTAGTAAGTAGAAAACTCTATTATACTCTATTATTATTAATTCTCTAATAAAACTTAAAAATGTATTTTTCTTTTTTGTTAATCAAACCACCATTAAATAAATGAACATGAATAATCTTTGCAGGTATCTTGTATTGTAACAATCAAAACAATAATAAGTATTTCCTTAGCGATTTCCTTCCTTAGTAACTCAGTGCATTGAAGAATAAAGGCAGCGTCCTGATTCTATTATGTGATAATAGAAAACACAGAAAACATAGTACCACAGAAAATGCTGGGATTCCATGTACTGATTCATTCGACTATGCCCAGCATAGGTATGTCTGTGTTCCTCCTTCTCTGGAGCACATTTCCAGGGGACTTTGCCAAAGTCTCTGAATGTGTTGCAGATGACATATTAAGTGAGATGAGACTAGAAACCATTGTACTGAGCAGCCCTTTTCTGCAATAGAGGAGAGCATAGCACAACTTTTAGGCATGTTAAATAACCCACATATCTTATTCTGCAAATGACAACTTAAGCTTTGTTTACAGCACGTACTGCTTATGAACAGATCAAACGTGACAAGTGCGCGAATGGTACAACTAACCCCATAGCTGGGGTTAATTGTAACAGACTGAGGGGCAAACTGTAAAATCCCTTAATCATTCTGCGAAATCGATGCACAATTAGTTCTGTGTTGTTTGATTAAGACAAGCTTTTCAGACTAAATTTGTAAAATAATTGTAAAATAATGGTCATTTGTGCAATTAGCGTGCAAAATAAAATTTTACCAATAAAGTATGACAGCAAATGGATCATTTAGCTTTTCCTGTGAGTTAGTTTAAATATTCTAATACTAGTAATACAAATATTGTAAGTGCGAATTATGTAGCTAATATACACTTGTTAGTGCGCAAACAGCAATTGTGAGTTAGGAAAGAAAGTTAAATCATAATGTGCAGATAATATTGTTATCAGAATATGACAACATGACCAGAAGCATATTTAACTGAATCTGTCTAATTGTATAAAATATCCTTATTACATTTGCCCCATATGAGTTTGTGCCCTGCTCTTAGCCACTGTATGTATTTTTCTGAGAAAGCATGTTTGTCTGTGAGTGTGTGTATGCGTGTAATGGCTGGTGTGTGTCATGCTGAGGGCGGGCGCTGGGCACAGGGAGGTGGGGGAAACAGATGCACTCTTCCCCTGCTGGCTGTCCCGTCTCAGGGCTGCTGCGTGCCTCTCTTCTCCTGGCTCTGTTGTTAGTGCGGAGACGTGGAGAGTGATTCACGTCCACAGAGATCACTCTTTTCATTGTGAACTCTGTGCCATTGTTCAGCGGGATAGGATGCGTGCATCGTGTTTTTCCTCACTACACAATAGGACCAAAATACACAGATTCACCACACTTTTTATTATACTTCTGAGCATATGTGCCCCTTCTCTTTTACCATGCAATATTCTATGTTATGGTAACCTTTATTACAGTGAACATCACAGTGTAAATGAGCCTGCGATGTAATACTGGAATGCTATCCATATATTTACTCCTCCAAGCTGATAAAAGTCACCTGCATTAGGCTTACAATGCCTTGACATGTGGCACCACCATTTATTTTTGTCTTTTCACAGCTGCTTGGGGACAGTTTGGCAAAATTCTCCTCTTTTTTCCTTCCACAGCCAGGAGAATGACAATACCAGTCCTGCCATTAAGCCATGCAGGACTGTATTAGGGCCTTGTTCTCTGAGTTGCACCCAGCTGCGAGGCTCGTGCTTATTGGAAAAGCAGCTGGAGAGGAGAGAGAGTGAGGAGGGAGTGCAGAGAGGAGAGCTCTGGGTTCCTGGTCTCGTTGTCTGTCTACCTAATTGTGTCTCAGTCAGTGACCCAATTTTTTTTCATGCAAAATGGAGCCTCTGCAACATCTATTCTCAGTTTCTATAAGTTTAAATCGCTTAGTATTAATTAAGCTAATTTTTTTTTTAAGAATTCAAGAAGAAATGCTGTTCCTCTGCATTTCAGTCTCTCACAACACTCTGCCTCTTCTCTCATTATTAACTGCATAATAAGCTGACAGGTTAAAGAGTTAAGGTATTAGTAACTAACTTAAAACTTATAACTTTATAACTAACTACTAAAGATAAGTTTAATCTAATTGCAAAACAACTGATGAAATTTCACAGAGGTTTGAGCAATCTTAGGTTGGTTCGATTAACTCTCTTGATGCATCGGTTCATCAGCACAGTGAGTAACAGCACTCAGATTTTTCTTTGGCATTACATTTTCTGCCATTTTTGACTTTTGTTTTGATTGAAGAGTGTGTGGTGTTCGCACTGGCAGCTGGCTGTATGATTTCACTGTCCATTAATATTACATGAATTTACTTTTGTAAAATGCCTCGCACCCCCCCCCCCCCCCCGCCCCCCCCAACCCCACTTCCTTTTTTGCTTTTTTCTGACAGTCCAATTTCAGGGGTGCAGGTTAGAGACTGTAATTTCCAAGAGAGCTCGTATCTACAGGAATTAATAAGGCGTTGCGGATGTGATCTGTGAACCTGAAGGCGATTTATATCGGCCCTGTCCACCTGACACACACTCTCACACACATGCACAAGCACACACACACACAAACATAATCCCCCTCCCCTCCATCTCAGTCTCCTCCCAGACCAGCCGTATCTGTCCAGTAGTAACGTGCCGTCCCACTCCAGGTCAACCAGGGTTGCTCCCTGACAAACGGCATGGAGCTTGCAGCCTGCCGGCCCAGCCACAGATTTGTAACTGTGTCCCTGGTCCATTGCATTTGAATTATTCCACCGGGCGTTGTGTTGCTTTACATTACTGTGCAGTATAAGAGCTTGGGGGCAGGGAGGGGGCCTGGGGGGTTCAGTGGGGAAGGATGGGCCACTCGGGTTGGGGGGGAGGAGATGAACAAGGCCCTGCGAGCAGCACCAAGGGCAAGGGTGCATGGTGAAGGACAGGGGGGGGAAACAGGTGGGAGGTTAATGGCCCCTGGACCGGATCCACCAGCCGCTCAGACTTGATATATGGGCTTTAGGCCTGGTGCGGGCGTAGGCTTTCAAAGATATATTATTTCATTTGAGGAGCAGCATTCTCGTCCCCACATTTGTCCACTGATAGATGATATCCCCCTGCTCACCGGCAGCCACAATTGGAGATGGCGTGTGAGTTTTTGTAAGGCCTGCTCCTGTACATATTTTCTTACTCTCTCTCTTTCTCCCTCTCTTTCTCTTTCTTTCTCTGTCCTGCTGACCTCTCCTTCAGACGTTTTCCACTCTTCTTCTCCTCTCAGCTAAAGGCCTTTGGGCTGACAGGTTTTTTTAAAGCCGCTATTCCAGTGGTAGCAATATCTGTTTGATCAGGAGAGATGGGGAGCAGGAGTGAGGTCACAAAGGCCTCTTTTCATTCATAAATTATGTAGAAATGGACAAAAATGGTAGATCTTGTCATAAATTCTAGAAGAGTGCAGTGTTTTGGCAGTTTATAAATATTGCAATGGAAAGTAGAGTTTTTTTAACCAACAATTGACACAACCCTAAAAAAATAAGCTGCATTCTCAGTGTATTAAACCATTATATTTTAGCCATATAATTAAATTATTATGCTTGTATTGTACTTGATGTACAAATTATAAGTTAACTACTGTGAAGCTAAAATAGTAGGTAATGAGGATGAAGATGAAGGATGAAGGGTGCCATCACTGAGGGCTGGTTTCCCAGGTGTAATCTAGTATTGAACTAAAAGTTGCTGGCAATAGTCAATCAAATGCTTGTTTTTTTAGACTAGGATTAATCTGTCAGAAAAACTGGCTCTAGGAGTTTAAGCAATTAAAATAACCAAACATACAGTCAGGTCATCTCACCCCGATTTACACTACCTAATGAACTAGTTTTAACACCTCAGATGATAACCACTGTATGTGTTCCCTTTGCTTCTCTAGTATAGTCTGTAGTCCCTGCACACAGTTGTTTGTTTTTGATTGTTGTGGCCAACTGCAGAGTACTTGTCTCCTAAATGCAATGTCCCCTCTATGGCAGCTGAGGTCAGCTAGGCTGTCTCACGCCATCCCCGAAAAGCCGCGCTCATGCCCAAGAGACGTTGCTGGGCTGAGGAAGGAAGTGTGCGCACTTGTTAAAAGAAAAGATTTAGGGTCCAATGTCCCTGCAGGGCTGCTGGAGGGACTCTAGGGAAGGCCAGTAGCGGACGGACAGGGGTCTGCTCATCCACTTGTTGCTTTGATGAGGGATAAAAGCCTGTCATGAAGTCCATGTTTCTGCAGAAGAGCTGATAGACTCATCCAGCTCTTCCCATCCTCTGAACTGTATCCCGTTTAGACATGGTTTGGCTTTATTTTTAACCCCCCTTTCTCCCTACTCCTGGGGAAAGAACAGAGAGGAACGTGCTTTTACTTCCATCCTTTCGCATTTCAGTGTTTTTAAGGAGATTGGTGTTCCTAGCTTGGCCTTTGTGTTGCAAGTATGAGCCCTTTTTATTGGTTGTTAAATGCTTCTTAAGAGGTGTCTTAATACCAAATTGTTACAAGAATGGTGAGGTTTTATGGTGTTGTCTTCACAGTTCAAAGGTCCACCCCTGTGGCATCATTACATCACTGCCGTTTTGAACTGCAATTCTTGACACCAAAAACACAAATGTCACTCAAGCTGTATTTTCTTTTTTTTTTATTCATTCCAAATATCACCTGTGTCAAGCTAATGTAGGCTAGATTTACGAAGCCCTTATCATTTTAGACCTTTTCTTGATTGTTCCAAAAATGAAGCTATAAAAGTGCAATCGAAGTCTTAAAATAAATGTAGCAGTAGGCAGTGTACAGCGGCCTCGACTTCATGTAAAACAGATGTAAGTTTTTGTTGTGTTTTTTGTCTTTAAAGTTTTTTCTATCTTACTTTTTAGATAAAAACTCCCCTGAGCCAAAATCTAATTAATTGCGTGTACCTTGTTTACTATTGGGTTTCCCGCAAAAGGATGATTTTTTTTTTTACTTTTGCTAAGTGGTTTCTCACTGTTTCTCCAGTGTCACTAGTAGCTTAATTATCTGCTTGTAATGGGTGTGGGTCTGAGGCTGACAGCCTCTGCCTGCCGCCTTCCACTATCTGTCAGCAGTTGTCTTCGATGTCTATTTTTGCCGCTACTTTTCAGCCATCTATTCTGGACGCGCTGAAAGGGTCCAAAGACAATACATAAGTGTGCTAGTCGAAAAGACAGGCAGCACAGCGGTTTAAGCTTACACTTATATTTAACCACCCTGTGGGCTCCGATTGGTTCTCTTCTGAACACCATGTAAGTTTCAGCTGTGCAACTTTGTGCATGGTAAGGACAAGGCCATAAGTGTTTGGATCCCAGCAAAGAATAGGACAAAGCCACCTGCTCATAATATAGCTCTAAATCTTACATTTCTTCATTCACTTCTGTCTCTTTAGGACAAACCTAACAGGTTGGCACAACCCTTTGCTAAACGTTTCCATCCACATTACATATACAGCCGGACTTCTCTTTAGCTATTACAACAGCATTCTTTCTTTTTTGCAAACCCTCCAAAAAGATGAAAAGGGTTTTTTGGCGATTCCTGAGACACCATAAGAGTGGAATATTTAAACTCATAGCACACGAATGCTTGGGGCACGACAAGCAACTGATGTGTTGACAGTGGCTTTAAACTTTGACAGGGGCTTTGCAATGCTGTCATGATTCAAATAGCAAGTTAAGCTACGTTAAAATAACATAACGTCTTGCAGGCCGTACCCAAGCTGTCTGTAACAATCAAAACAGCAGGTTGTGGACTTTTTAGTACCTTCGTTACTTAATGTTCATATGAGTCAGTGGGG
Source organism: Prochilodus magdalenae (assembly GCA_024036415.1). Taxonomy (NCBI): domain Eukaryota; kingdom Metazoa; phylum Chordata; class Actinopteri; order Characiformes; family Prochilodontidae; genus Prochilodus; species Prochilodus magdalenae. The sequence continues at coordinate 64,589 of JAMWET010002558.1, forward strand.
AAGGGGAGTCTGCAGCTGCACAAGTGCTTTTCCTTGCACTCATTACAATAAATTTCGCATTGCAAGGCTTTTGGCTCATGCTCAACATCACAGTCAGCCCCATAATTCTAAAAGGGTGTGTATGACTCTGATTCTTTTGTATTAATGCATAGGTTCATAGAAAAAGATTGTAATATCCTATTTCCTGAATGTAAACATACAATATAAGAATTCCCAGTTACAGAGTGAGGGCACTTTTGAGTTGTTTTATAAAAAAAATTCTGCTTAATACAAAATGGTTAAACAGTCATTAAACAAGTCATTAAGTCATTCAGAGTGATTGGATCTGAAATACCCCATTCTAGAGAAATTTGCCCAATCAGAATTTGTACACGATAATGTCACAAGAGTTCAATGCCTCTAAAGCAACTTCACAGAAAGTGTCACATTAAATAGATATTAATATGATGTCTGATTTCTAAGCTTTTCCCTTTTAATACATTCATAGCAGAAAGATACAGGCAAGGTGTACCAAGACAAAAAAAAATCAGTAGTGATGTGTTCAAGACTGCTTGTTTCGAGTCGAGAATGGGACACATCAAGTACAAGTCAATCCACAACTTTTAATAGTCAAGTCTGTTTCCAAGAGGTACCAAGGCTGAGACAAGACCAAGAATAGATTTTAAATGAATAAACAGATAAACAGAAAATAATAAATAATGTTATTTGTTTTCTGTCATTATACATTAATTTTCATAATAACATACTTTTTAAAAAAAAATATAACATTAAATAATATATAGCCTAAAACATAAATCATTTTAATTAGAGTTTTGTCAAAGTCAAACTTTGCTTTGAAATAACCATCTATCTATCTATCTATCTATCTATCTATCTATCTATCTATCTATCTATCTGTCTATCTGTCTATCTGTCTGTCTGTCTGTCTGTCTGTCTATTTATCTGGTCTAGAATGGTCTAGACTGGAACGAGGCTAAGACACCTAGTTTATTATGTCTCGAGACCAAGACCAGGTACTACAAGAATGCTTGATGACTATAAGCAAGAACCTGCTGATGGTGATATAAAGGTTATGAATAAGTATATTGCAGTATTGCTGTACTGTAAGCAAAGTGATACATCGTGATTTTTAAATCCAATCAAAGAAAACCATCATAGTACAAAAATCAAACCACTATTCATAAGTTTGCTAATCCTAACATTAGCCGTGTGATCTTACGCTACTTGTTTATGTTGGAGTGAAACATCCTAATAGATGAAGATGGATTACAACACTGTGAACCAGCAGTCATGCATTAAAGCACAATGCAAAATGTGTTTGTACAATACAGTGCGTTTATACAACAAAATGTATCTAACAATACCTGCACTTCAGTTTATTTAAGTTAATACATCAGCATTAAAACTTTCCATGAGGTAGGTATATAGTATAGTGGATAAATAATGTTGTTAGGTGAATTTGGAGCTGTCATTGTCTTTGACAAAGTTGGAAATGTCTTTGTGAATGTTCCTCTGTGTAAGTTTTAAAGTCACTTCTGAACCTCTGTATGTATACTAATAAACGTATCTGTGTTTTTAGTTGGTATTGTCGAATACATAGTAGTTACTGAGGCTAAAATAAACCATGCAAGAGAGAGAATGAGATTTTGTCACATATGTGTTGTTAAGTAAATTAAGTTAACTTGCTGTATATTACAAAATGTAAACGTTAATTTGACATGTTAAATAAAATTAGCAGCCCATAATCATCTATTTTATCTCAGTAGAGTTGCTGATGTTGATAGAGGAGCCATCACTTATGTTAGTGGGTTAGTATTCTGCAGGATTACGGCATGCATCCCAGTACTGCATGCATAAAGCCACTCACGCCGGCAGCTGCCTGCTCCTGTCCAGCTGAATAATACAGAAGTCCGCACCCATTCCCCTCTCTGAGCCAATCAACAGTCATTTCCTTCTGTCCATCAACTTGTCACACAAAAGGGATAAATATTGACACCCACTGCCAATAAAGACAGCCATAAATTGTAAAATCGAGGGGGAAAAAACAGTACAAGGGGAAATAAAATCAAATAAAAATGCAGCGGTCACTCCAAGCGAGGAGAACGCGCGTGTGTGAATGTGTGTGCTTGTGTTGTAGATTGAGCACTGCTGGCGGATCGATAGTCAGCCGACGCTCTGCACAGAACTCATTTTGGATTTGGAAAGCATTATTTTCTCACTGTGCTTTAGTTGGGGGTAGGGTAAAAAAGAATTGTGCATGAGTGTTTGGGGGGGGGCATGGTGTACTTCAGGGAGCTCCTGCTCCCTTGACTTCATGTATATTAGGAGACTAATGTTCAACTGAATAATTGATTAGGGCTGCTCTGTTTTTGATAATTAGTTGATAGCTTCTTAGCTTTAAGCTCTCTGATCCGTAGTAAGAGACTACAAGGCTCTGATTCTATTCTTTCTTTCTCTCTTTTTTTTTTCTTCTTTTTTTTCCAAAACATGTTATGAGCATGTTGCAGAGGCACAACAGTGCTTAAGAGCTCAAATGGACTGAGCTGTGTTCCTGTATGGCTTAAGAGTTTGGAAGGAGAGAGCGAAACAGCATGCTTTTTCTCATAACCTGTTTCCATCCCTTCTGGTGTTTCTCTCTCTGGAACGAAGCTAAGGTTGTGCTCGAGCAGCTCTTTAAAAGAAATTGCAAAAAACTAGAAAAAAGATCTGACATTCTTGTGATTTCATTGAAAAAGATTTTTTTTGCTCACTTGGGTGTAGTGGCAGACACCTTCCCTTTACCTTTTGTTGTCCGTTTTGTAGGTCTGTAAGTATGAAGGTCTGTTTTTTCTAGTCTCATAATAGGTTGGAAAAATGGTCAATTAGCGGTTTCATTTCTGAACATTAGGCTGCGCACAATTTTAATTTGTGGTCATATTGATTAGCTTGCATAATTGTACATGTTTTGTGCTGCATTCTGAAAGGATCTGCAGCCAGGTTTGCCCATCTGTGAAGTGACCTTGAGAGGCGAGTGAAGCTCCTGGCAGTGCAGCACAGCTTGGGTGACCATTTCAGTCTGTTTCTTTTTTCCACATTTTCAAGTACTGCAGCAACTCAATAATAATCCACTTCAACTTTCTCAGCAAGAGCATGACAAAAACAAGCAACTTGCATCTTCAAACCAGACTTACTTTTACAGAACTATGTACATACTATGTACTAGATTATCTCAACTTTGGTTGTCCTGTGGGTATATAGGCAGGGCTACACTGCTGTAGGCAGAGTAAGTGGATATTTATGATTGGATTTCTTTATGGTGACAGTGTGTTCTTGCAGTTTAGTTGAGTTTATGATAAGCGTGTTTTGGGGGGTTTTAACTAAGGAGTGGGCCCTTTAAGCATGTTTTTGTCTTACTGCAGTATTTCCTGGTCAGTAATTCAACCTTCTGTCCTTAAACACTTGTTTTAGCTCTCCTAGGAATAAATACACACCGGTCTCAGGTCAGATCATAAACTAGCAGAGGTTACCGCCACTGTCTGTTGTTTTCTGGATGCTATAACACGATCGAACACAGCGTGTTTTACAGGTCAGGGGTCAGACTCAGGAGTCTGTTAATGTGGTCACCGTGGGAACTGATCAATCTCCATTCTTCAGCTCGATCAATCAGGCAGTCAGTCAGGACCCACGCAAAACATCCATTGTCAGCCCAGAGGAGCCAATCAGCACTCTCATTTTAGTTGCCAAGCACAGACTACCTATGCCAGGTCCCTAACTGCACCTATACTGTATGTGCACCTCTTTACACATTCACACATGTGACAATAATATATGATATCAGGATTAAGTACCCCACTCATTACCCCACTCCTTTTGTTCTCATGTGGAAAATGCAATTTGTGTGGAATATTTTTTCTGTATCATAAAACTAAGAGCCCACATCAGCCGCTAAACCTGTGCTGTGTGTGATAAATGTTGTAAATGTTAGTAAACTAATCTTATTTAAAAAAAACAAGTGTTGTGGGACTGATCTACTATTAATACTTTTCTTAGTTACTATTAAATGAAAGTTATGGTATTAAAGGTTCTACATCCAGCCTTACTTTAAAAATCTTAAAAATTCTTAAGATATACTGTATATCACAGTTTTATACTGTACACAGTTTTAAATTGAAAAAGAAAAAATACTGTTATTGGCCAATATCTTAAATTCAGTCAACAGAATAACAATCTAAAGGAAACATTTACATATATATGCATTGCTGTTGGGTGAAAACCTTCAAAATCATGACCATGTTAATGTAATTCAGTTTTCTTTTCTACTGATTCATTCATCTTCAGTTAGTTACTCAGAAGATATGAAGGACAGACGAAAAAAACAATATATATATATATATGGTCTTGACAGTGATGGAACATTAAATAGTAAACTATACTGTCTATGACATACAATACTGTCCATCAGTTGCATAATTGTGTAAATGTAGCTGTGTCACCCAGTCTTTTAGCCAGCCAGTGTGAACACAAGCTACAGATGCTAAAATAAGAGAGAGAGAGAGACAGAGAGATAGAGACAGAGAGAGAGAGAGAGAGAGAGAGAGAGAGAGAGAGAGAGAGAGAGAGAGAGAGAGAGAGAGAGCACTCCCAGGCTGAGTCCCCAGAGGAGTATGAGTATGGAGAAATGTGCCCACAGCGGCTGGTGGCCACCTGCTCAAAGTCCCAGCATGCTTATCACCCGGGGCAGCAGGCGTGTGGGAGAGCAGGGGAACAAACAGAGACCCTGCCATGATAAACAAGCAGGGAGATTTCCACTGGATCAGGGAAAAGAGAGGCCACATGAACCAGGCCACTCAGTTTTGTGCTGCTAGTGCATTAGCCTAAAGCCTCTGGGATGTTCGGGGAGGAAAGTAAAATCTAACATATTCACAGATAGTTAGCATCTCCTCAGGCTTCTGGGGGAAACATCTCTTTCCCAGCTGACTGGGTCAATAAATACAACTCTAATTATGTACTGCTGTATTCAAATTCAGTTGTAATTATTACCTTGATTACAGACATATACTGTTCCCCCATGGAGAACAGAATGGCATTCTTCAGTATTCCTGGCAATAAATGGCATGTAGTATGGCTGAAATTCCAGCAGTAGATATCTGTATTACAGCCATTGGTTTCAGTGGACCTACCACACACACAGGCTGAATTTTTTTTCCTCATTTGCACTGACTGTAGTTAAAAGAACTGATAGTCTGGACTAATGTGAATTCATAGCCAGTGGAAAAAAAATTCACACTCCATGAAATAATGAATGTGTGTCACCCTGGTGAAAAGGGAAGTGTACATAGCAGCAGATGAACAGATGTCCAGCAAAGACAACTCAAAGCTCTTTTGCTGCCCAACAGGCTCATTGAAGTGACTTCAAACCCCACCCGTAGGTTTCCTCACCAGTCACACTGATCCATATCCAAGAAGTCAAAAAGGTTGATGTAGAAATTCTCTTTTTTTCCCCCCATGTTTTATGTAAATGTTATTTTGGGTCTTTTGTGTGTATGCGTACGTGTGTTTGAATAAATCATTCATTTCATTCTGTTCATTAAGAGGCATTAAAGAAGATTCCATTAATCTGGTCATTAGGGCACTTCAAAAAAATACGAAGCTACTTATTAAAAGCAGTTCCAGCTGTGTACCCTCGTTATACTCTCTTATCTACAGCGCTTAACAATGCTTGTGGCACTCTACCAAAAACATGAGGGGGGAAAAGGACGGCCATGTTTGGCAATTTGGACTCTGTTCCATTATCATTGGTCTGGACTTGCAGGCAGTGATGAATAAACATTGCTTTTGGGTATGTGTAGGAGATCTATTTGCAGGTCATTTACATATGAAAATCGGGCACATGCATGCCCGTTCTTAATTTTTCTATTTCAACAATACCCGTCGGTAAATTTGTGAAATCATGTGCAGGATTGTATTAAAGACTCTAAATTCATATGGAGACGAGCTAAAGGCTAAGCAATTGATCGGCACATTGATGTAGCAATGCCTGAATGACCGCAAAGGTGTTAAATTGGTTTCTTGGAGGATATGCATTTTTCATTATAAGTGCTGAGAGAAAGTTCCTTGTAAAAGCTCTGTGATGATTTTGAAATATTTAAGGAGCCCACCTTGAACAAGGCCACTAAATGAAAGCTTTGAGTGAATCTAGGCATAGAGGTGGTGTAACAAGAAGAAGAGTTAGAACCGCTGGCTGCTTCAGCAAACCTGCACATCGCTTTTATGATAACAGTCTCATGATTCCAAAGCTTTACATGTAGTCTGAAACTTCTATGTTCTGTTTTGGTTAGGTTTCATTCTCTCATTCAGGGAAACAAAATCTGTTGTCTCAAGCCATGAATTAGAGACTAGCTGAAGTCAATAACTGTAATTTATTTTGGCATTCCTCCAGGCATATTTACAACCACCATCAGCATGGCCCAGTGTAGATAAACATTAACACATTTGCGGTCCTAATTTTATCACACCCTTCATAATCATAACATGTTTTATGATCAGTTTGAAGTTCCTTTTGAATACACAGCGCTGTTTTCTAAGAATAAAACACTGACAGAGAATGTTGTATCATCAGGCCATTATTAGAATCATGCTGGGCACTGGACTGTATAGCATTTGGTATGAGCAGAGATTTGATCTGAGAGTACTGTGCTGAAACTAAAGCTTGTATGGTGCTATAGTACACATGACATACTTTTATTTCTGGATGTAAATAGGCCTAAGCCAAACAGCACATATCAGAGTGAGGCTGAGTTACACTGGGCTGTGACAGGGTAAAGAGGAAACTGACAGTGAAGAAGCCAGTGGCATGGGGGCTTAAAAAGGTCAGAGATGCCCTTTCTGGTCGTCTGTCATGTCTCCTACGGTCTCCCAACCCTAGCAGACGTCCCCCAACATCCTTTGTGGCATTCTCATCTGCGTTTAATGATCTAAGCACGCCTGCCACGTTGGAGATTTGAGGGGAAGGTCTTTGATGAGAGCATTTGTCTTAAAATTCAGAATAAGTGACAGGTTCCTTTGTAGCATGGACAAATGCTTGACATACTCGACAGACATTTGCAGCAGCAGTCATCTCTCTGAAGCATAAAAATCTGTAGACAGGACTTTGTTTTAGATAGACCTCATTTGGTTTTTGCACAGAAACTTGATTGTCAAAAATTTAAGTACACCTCCATATATTTTGGTGTTTATATTAATTGCACACATGGCAAGTCTTTGGATAAAAATAGAGTAATAATGGATAGAAACAGAGTGATGATTCACCTTGTTCTGCAGTATTGCAGATTCAGTAGTTTTACTTGCCATATTGATGGTTGAGCTTTTGAGAAACTCAGCTGCTTTCTTTGCCCTTGTTATGACTGCAACACAAAAACAAAGTTTTAGAAGTCAAAACACTGTGGGACAGAGGCACTGATAGCATTAATGTCCCTCAAGGCAATGAGATAAATGATTTAGATTAATTTCTTAAGGCTTTGCCTTGAGAACATTAGCCTTGAGAGTATTATGTGAATGCCCAGAACTTTCTGCCTTATTTTCGATCACAGTGACACGTCTCGATTTTTCTTTCCTTTTTTTTCCCTTTTTGGGGTCACCTCATATGATCACAGGCAAATACCAGAAGTCAAACTACTTTCCTACTTCACATTCCTGATGAAAGTATCAACAGAACAATGTTTGTGTAGAGCAAGACGAGAAAGCAAAGGTTTCAGTTTTTTTATCTTACATGTCCCCTGCTTAGTGCGATTCTGTCCACCTGTGGCTGCATTGTGTAATCATTGATGTTGTGAGCCATGAGAGTCCAGCAGAAGTGACAATGATGCCGTTGTTCAGCTTCCCTGTTATTTCATCTCAGAAAGTGTTCCCACAGTTCTAGGAGTGGGGAATCTCACCACTAAGCTCTAACGTAATCACAGGTGATAAACTAAATGGTCGACAGAGTAACACCGCTGGACAAACAAATTAATTAGCAACAGGGAGCAGTGGTGTCATGTATACTGAGAGAGTGGGCAGGTGTGTGGCTGTGTTCACATGAGATTACGGATGAAGTGCGTTTCAGAAGGAGAGTAAAACCGAGCCTGAACAAAAGGCTGCAATGATACATGGCCCGTGGGAAGGCAAATAGTCTAGTATAAAAAGTGTAGTTTAGTAAAATCGATACAGCAGCTTTGTAAGAAAATGTATCTTTGCAACTGGATAACTTTGTTAGAGTTGGTGTTAATCTAACACCAGTTAAAAATGAAAAGTTTGTGAAATGTTAAACTGTAAAAACACAGTTGTATACATTGTAAAGATTATAGTCCATCGTCCAGACCAGGAATTAAAAATAGCAACTCTTTAGTCAGTTCCATTTTTGTATGGAATTATGTTTGGAATGTTTTTTTTTTTATTTAGCTCCTTCATCTTTGGCAAGCTAAAATACTAAAATTACAGAAACTACATGTTACTCACTAATATCTCTGCGTGTTTTCTTCTTCTCTTTAGGTTGATGACCAAATGAAGCTGCTTCAGAACTGCTGGAGTGAACTGCTCATCCTTGACCACATTTTCCGGCAGGTGATGCACGCCAAAGAAGGCTCTATCCTTCTGGTTACGGGGCAACAGGTGAGTTTCTGTTCCATAGCCATTCCTGTTACTTGAACACTTCTCCGTCTGCGCTCGACCTCCCCATAGAGCTCATCAAGCATCTGACCAGTGTGGATCAACATCCTTTAAAGTACTATCGACTGGCCCGGCCTATGCAGTCACCACTCCATTAAAAATAGATTACGCTTATAGGTATAAGCTAATGTGACCAGAATAATCAATTGTGCATTTCTTATCAAGTCTGTGGAGTCCGAATAAATAAAACGGCTGGTTAAGCATGCACAAGTCATTGCAGTCTTGGAGAGAAAGAGGGAGAGAGGAAGAGAGAGGAGGGAAGAAGCCGTGATTTACCTTGTTGGTCTCTGTGGAACAGCACTGGGTGGATGCCTCAGGCTTTGCTGTAGTTCTCAATGCAGGGGGTCCTTTCATTCTGTCTAGGGCTTGCGCACACACACTCACACTCGGAGTCACACTGAAAATGTTTAAATTGCTCATTATAAATATGCTTCTTAGCACCATCCATCCATCAGTAGAATGTATGCTTTCAATTATTCATCAGATGTTGTAGCCCTCCCGCCTTCCGAAATGTGAACTTTAACAAAATGTTCAACAATAGAGTCATAAATATTAAAGTAAAAGAGGGATTCAGTGAGGAGAACTGCGCTACCACTAGGCAGACAGCTGTATTTCAGCATTGATTACTGCTCAACATTTTGTTGAAGAACTGGAAATCATTTCATTTTCAGTATGACAATTTAACATTATTTTAACCTAAAGTATGTGGTGTAGCCAGCAAAGGTGCTACTTAACCCCTGAGCAATAAAGATGTGCTCAGCTGCTGTGATCTGAGTTTGATATCAGCTATTGGTCATCAGAGGTGTACTTAGTACTCAGTGGCCAAAAGAATGGCTGGGTGACCCTGTTTTCCAGTCAGTTTTCCCATCAAGAACTGAATGATAGCTAGTGTTCTCCTCTACGCATTCAGCAAAGCTGCATGACCACGTACACGGTATGTGCAGCCGTCACCATCCAGTCTGCTGGTGCTGATGTAGGGGGAAAAATTATGAACAAACAAGAAATAAGGATATAATTTTATTCATTTTACTCTCATTTTGCACTTAATATTTGTAGTCACCTCACACTCTTTTTGAAATTTTAAATGTCTCTAAAAGGCTGCAAAAGGCAAATATTTTGTAAACATACTTTATATTTATAATACTGTAATACATTGTTAAAGCACCTATTTCACAAGCATTTCTCCCCACTGTAATATAATTTTCCTTAAAAAATTACACTTAATATTTTAGATTATTGCAAGTTAACAAAGAAAACAAGCTTATTTATTAAAAACATTTCAGGTTGATGAAAGATTTAGTGAGCTCGATATATACAGTAAATATAAAACACACCGAAAGTTTCATTAACCTCCTTTAATATTTTGGATTATTGCAAGCTAAATACTGCAAGTTAACAAAGAAAACATTTTTATTACATTATTTATTAAAAAACCTGAAAGACCAGTGAAAATTTGGTGACCTGTGTATGTACTGAATACATTCAGATACCTTGTTTGGATTTGTATTGACTATTATTATAAATGAGGCAGCAAAGGATGAAAGAGTGCCAACAAAGCTCAAGCAACTGAAGCCTGGTAGCTGTGGAGTTGGTGGGGATGCACTGGGTTTTCACTCCATATTGTTCCTACATGCACATAAATATGCATACATCTATCGTCAGCTCTTTGCAGTTTGATTTTCAGGTGTTCAGATGATGTCTTAAAGCACCGCTGTGAGGTGTGCCAGAGTCTCTGTGTTTGATTAGCAAGGGCTGTATGGTCATTGGCCTTACTATGTTTGACTGGTGAGGTCTGACTGAGAGCAGTGGGCATGGGGAGGGAGGCCATGTCTCGTTTGCATATTTTGGCTAATGAACAGCTGGTGTTGAAAGGGCCTGTGGGGAGAGGAGCAGGAAACACGCACACTGTTCATTATGTCCTATTATTCTACAGCAAGCTAAGAGTGACAGTCTGGTCACTTACACACACACACACACACATATATAAAGATCTGAATTCTTTATTTAGGCCCGCAATGTAAAATACATGATACAAGAGCCCAAACTTTTTGTCAGATATATTTATCTAGTCATGCATAATCAAACAACTACTACCAATTATTACTCAGCATTGCAACGAATTTTGTGGATAAACAAAACATCTTCTTTAGTTTTTGAGGAAATTAAACAGCATTTGCATCATTTTTGTGAAACATGGGCATTAAAAATGCTCAGATATGAGTCAGTGTACAATCTGTACACATGCAAAGAGAAAGAATCCAATCAGATGAATCCAGAATAATTACTGGAACTATTGCCTTAAAGCACAGACAGTAGGCTCACTTTCTACCTTCCTTATACTTTCTTACTTGCTTGCTTGTTTTATAACTACATTATATAGTTAGTTGGAAATTCTGCTTTTTCTCCTTCTCTCACCCAAGCATGTGTCGTTGCTTCTCACTGTCATTCGCTACGGCAGCAAAGCACTGTGGGGGATTAGCCCCGAAATGTAGCGACACACGACACCGCGTGGACGGCTTTCAAATATGTCACCAGCCCAGATCTCTCCCTCCCACTGCTTTGAACATAGCTGCATTCTCTCTCTTTCTTTCTCTCTCTCTCTCTGTCTCTCTCTCTACCCCTTCTCCCTCTCTCTCCTGGGCTCCTGAACACCCAGGCTGCTTGGCCTTCAGAGGAATCCAAATCAGAGATAGGCAGCCCATTTATAATCAAATTTATACAGTGCTTTGTCTTTTGTCAAGATCAAGCAGTGATGGAGCTAGAGTGTCAGGCAGAGTTAGTGAATATCACTGCATAATGTTTACAAAGTCCTACAGCAAGGTCTCTCTGCATCTCAGACTTCAACATTTTACAGTCTTTTTGTCCCTCCTTTACCAAAGAAGGTCCTGGAATTCCTCTAAAAGATTTTAAAGAATGTTCGGAATGCTGTGTTTTAAAGATTCTAAGGTAGTTTTAGACTCAAGTTTTATGCCTTTTTGCATATTTCTAAATATTTAGATTACCAAGTACTTGTCTGTTGACATGTGCATCTGTGAAACTGCACATATAACCCAGTAATTGATTTAATTTGAGCAGAAGGTTAGTGGCAGCTAAGTCCATTCATTGACGTTATTTCATGCACAGTTGATTTTATGGAAGTAGGCTGAGCAGGGTTAGGAGGGGGTTGGTTTTCACTGACTTTTAAACAAGAAAGAAAGAACATGCAGAGACACAATGATAAAACTATAAAATGAGGGACGAAGGCAGAACATACAAGATTGGGGGGTTGAGCTTGTGCTGGTGAGAAATTCTCCAGGCTGGGCTTTAAAAAATTCCGCTCATCATATTTACACAATAAATAAATTCCAATCCGCACGCGCTTTTAATTGCAAATCTAGCTCCAAGGGAGCCCTCCCTGTGCTTAGGAGGCCCGCTGTCTACCTACCTCCAGAAACCCTAGCACAGTCAATTATGGTAATGAATTGTCAATAAATATAAAAATTTAATATGGCCTGCTTACAGTGAGTGGCAGCTAAGGACTTGCCTCCAAGACAAATTTGCTGCTGCTGCAGATATTAAGTGCACCTGAAAGGGGAGGGTTGAGCTCGGTAGCCTGGGGGACCTCCGGGGGCCCCCCACACACTCGTGCCTCTCCGGCCCCCCTTCGTCTAGTGATGGGAGTGAGGGTCCAGGGTCCGCACGCTGGGGACGGAGAAACGTGCTGCTCTCCCCTTCTTCATTTTGATGTTGATTATCATTCCACCCTCACTCTCGCACACTGTCCCTGCTGTGCTGAGAGCAGCTGAGCTGTGCTGGATAACACACACATATGCAGGGAGAAAGAACGAGACAGAGATAGCAGTACCTGCTGTGCTTACCATGGGTCAGGTGTACAGTACGGTGCGGTACAGAGTGGTCTTGGCCAGTACTGGTGTAAGAGAGGTGTTGTATATACACTGAAAAAAGTGACACATTGAAGTTACATGATTAAAAAAAAATATATCATGTACAAAATGCAATAAATAAAATACATAAGATAAAGGTTTTTTAGCCGTACACTGATACCTAAATTGTGACCCAATGAAGGTATTTTTCATAACTACAGATACCAAAGCAAACAGAACAGATGTAGACAGGGAGAGTGTCCTCTAAGACAGGGAGATGTAGACAGGGAGAGTATACCTCGGAGTTGCCTTAGGTATTCATAAAGCAAAAACAAAACAAACACTTAGAAAATGTAAGAACTAGATCTACATGGAGAAGCACTACAGGGAAATGGAACATGTATTGGGTTACAGGTGCAGTAAAATAAATAAAATGCAGATATTTTAGCTCAGTTGACTAAACATTCAGCTTTTCTGGAGGTCAATAAAGGCATCAATAAATATCAGTTTGAAATATCGGCCAAAACATCTGTACAATGATATGACTGCCGGAACCAATATGACTCTGTCATCTTAATGCGTTCCTAATTATACTTTACTACATTTGTGCACTTTTGAATTTAGTAAATTGAATGCACTTTTTTACTGTATGGTATGGTATGGTATGGTATTTATTTATTATTTATGTAATTATTTATTTATTTATTTATTGGGAAGGTGCTGATTGAGGGAGATTTTGAGCTAGTCTATTTGCTATTTTGTACTAAAGAAAATCAAAGATTTTTCCTAAAACAAACAGTAAAAAACTGCAGATAGACAGAAACGACTTCTATGAATTATGGAAAACACATTCAGATGTGCTGCATACGATTCCGTCAGCTTTGAGCCAAGCTTATCAGCTTGACATGGGCTGGAAAAAGGAGCATCAAGAATCAATACACTTGATTTTACAACCAATACCCCAAGAAACACATGCAAAATGCAAGTTCTAAAGTAATGAATTCAGATGTATGTACATGTCTCATGTCTGTGCTGTAATTAATATGAAGTATAATGTGGATGCTGTAGTTGTGTATTTAAGTACAGCTCTATATGTGTGTTCAAGTTGTGTCCAGTGCAGACTACTGGCCAACACTGATGTTTGTGTGTGTGTGCTGTTGCCCCACTCCTTCAGGTGGATTATGCCCTAATTGCCTCCCAAGCTGGGGCAACACTCAACAACCTCCTGAGTCACGCACAGGAGCTGGTGAGCAAACTGCGATCCCTCCAGCTGGACCAGAGGGAGTTCGTCTGCCTCAAGTTCCTAGTGCTGTTCAGCTTGGGTGAGTACGGAGAAAAGCAAGGGCCAGATAGAAGGAGGAGGAGTGGAAGAGATGGGGGGGAGGCAGGATCCCTTATGCTCGCTCCCAAGGTTCTTGGGGGACCTTGGGATAATCCGAGAGACGGCACTTCTTTCTCCCCCAGTCCCTGTTTGATAAGCATACTGCTACAGACAGACTGTTATATGTGCCACTGTCTTACACACCAAGCCTCTAGCCATAGAAGTCTTTTGTCACTGAACTAGGATCAGCTTATGCACAAATCCTGTTTTTAACTGCTTTTGAAATTATAGCAGTTTCATAGTAGTTACAGTTTGATTTACAATAGTTAATATTATATTAAGCTTAATAACCAAGTAAAATTAGGGATTAAGTTTTGGGGGACAATGGTAAATGTTCCCAGGCATTAACCACAACCTCCAACCCGCTGCATCTTCTTCAGCTATTATACCCCTTTAACCATTTGCAGAACTGTCAATATTTTTAAAAAGTGCCTTTACTGTTTTAAGCTCCCTAGGGTGTTACATTGTTCTATCAGATGCAGATGACTGCAACACAATAACTGCTGGACTTGTGACCTGTAATGAATAATGTATAAGGGTTGCATGGGTTTTGTTAGCCTGACGCTCACTTCAAAATAAATTTGCGAACAAACACGCAAGGACACAAGTTTTCTACGCCTATTCCAAAACCTAAAGTTCCCAGTTAAAATCAAGAAGTCATAGTGTTCTCAATGACAAACAAACCAAGTTCATCCTATTTCTTTGCACTTCTCTACTCAATAACCCAAAAGCCATCAGTTATCTGCACTCCTGGGTTCCTTTCCCTAAGTAAGCTTGCCATCACTCATTAATGAAGTCATTTGAAGTCAAGGTAACATTCTGAGCCCAGCCCATGAATGATGCTGATCTCCATCAAACCAAAACTTAGATATAGCAGGAGCTTGTGGATTCCCCAAAAGAAAATACTGGAATATTAATACAACGCTGTGCACGTCAACACCATTATCATATCAATCTGTCTGCTCATTCCAGAAAGAGAAGAGACAGAATGTTAGGTTCATGTGTGTTCCGGCCTTAGTTGCTTTTGAGCAGCATCACATCACAAAGTGAGCAGCGGTCGCTTTTAAGCAGTTCCATGAGGGCCCTCACCACACCTTGAGAAGGTTCCTCACATCCTTCCCCATCCCTTACAGAGTAACAAAGGGCCAGAACAGTGGTGATGATCCTCCTGCCTTAGGTCCAGCCTTTTGAGTCTGATGGGATTTATGTTTGTGGTTTTTTGTTGTTGCGTGGCGGAGGCTTTAGCTGGCAGTGGGGGATGGGCTTCGGCTCTAAATAATTTGGCGGAAACATCATCCATAATGAAACACTCACCTGAGGGGAGTGTATCGCCCCCGGCACTGCCCCGCGCTAGCGGCTAGCGTCAACCAGCTCGCCTGTCTGGCAGCGGGTGAGTAAGAGACTAAGTCTGGAGATTAGAGACCGCACTGATTAATATTATCCTGTGAATGGAGGCTTCTGTTTGTGCCTGCTTATGTGTGTGAGATGATCCTTGCCAGATGCTATTGAGGAGCCAATTAATCAGAGGTTAATGAAATGAAGCATGAAAATACCTTAGTGCTTTATGAATACCTAAGGCAACTCCGAGGTATAGACACTCTCCCTGTCTACATCTGTTCTGTTTGGATTAAGAGTATTTTATTAAGAGAGACTTTGCTGTCTTCTCCACAACCGTTAGATTTCTCTTTTAAATGTCTGCACTAAAGTAAAGGTCAGCCTTTTTGGTGTGTAAATCATGGCTGCAGAAAGTTGTAATGGTTCTGGTAAGCCTAAACATTTCGTCCACTCCCCCAGCCTCCTGCCCCAACCTCAATCACATCAATTCACTCAAGTGCCTCCTCTCACTCTATCTAAGAGCGGTCTTCCCTCTTTGGCGCGCTTTTACAAATGAAGCCTTTTAAAGGAAATCAAAGGCACATTTCCCCAGGCCTGACGTGCCATTTCAGGCCCCATAGCTCTAAGCTGCAGCCGTTCTCTGTCAGCTTTCGAGAAGCTCCATGATCTGTCACTGTCGGGCCACCCGTGGGAGGGTGGGCTCTTTGTAAAGGTAAGTGTCGATAAAGAGGAGGATGGACACGACTTGACCCGGGAGCAGCCGCTTGTCTCCTCAGATTTGGGGGCTGTCGAAAGGAGCAATTGAACCCAGCAGAAAGCCTCCCACACTCCTTCTTCCCCTGCATCTCTATTGCCCTGCCTCTGTCAGGCTCCATGGGTCGAGTGGATGGAGTGGCTCTCGCTCTACCTGAAGGCTTTATCAATGGGTAAATAATTGCAGCGGGGGCATTGATTTTCTCCACAATGAGAGGGGCAGCACAGGTTGGGAGATGCTGCATTGGCAGGGAATGGTTGGGTGAGGCTGAAGCTGTTGTCATAGTCATAGGGCCCAGTGTCAGATGTCAGACAGAGTGTGTTTTTGGAAAGTAAGGGAGTAAGGAGAACATGCACAAAAAGATGCTTTTCTCTAAGAATATGCTCAGGATCTTTAAAGCAATACTGTAAAAGAACAATTTATAATAAAACAGATGCGGTTCAGAGGTTCCACTGTGGCATCCTTTAAAGAGCACTTCATAACATGTGATCACAGTGTAGCAATATTTTTGACCAGTGCGCTAGGTAAAAGCCAGAATTGACATGCAAAGGAGCCTATACCTATTAAGACCCACACCAAGTAGCAAGAAGTGCTAACAAATACATTTAATAGTTTTTAAGAAGCAAAGTTTCTTTATATATTTTTTACTTAATTAAAGAAATGGAATTATAACCTCAGTAACTCATTTTATTTGTGTGATTTTTCTTTTAGCAAATACATTGTGTTATTTTACTTTGTAAATTGCCAGATGTTTGAGAGGAAAAGTGGTCCCCAAATTTCCCAATTTTTTTTAAATTAACCAAATAATTTAAAAGTCATGAATTTTCAACAAGGGCTGCAATGGTTCAATATTTATGCCTTGGAGATAACCTTTGTATAAAACAACTGCAATGTCTTAATTAAAGGCCAGGTAATAGGGCCACTTTCTTCTTGTGAGCATTTTACATGTATTTATTCCAAAGTTATAGTGTTTTTACAGCTAAGATAATATTGAAATAACTTGTCATGAGATGTACTGTAATTGCACAGAGCTCTAACTATTGTGTCCTGCAGCTATCACATCAAAGTAGAAGGTCCTGGACAACATCCTCGTATTAGACACTGGTACTAGAATTCTAGTCAGTATAAACTGTGTGGTACGATAAATCTTAAGTGTTTCTTTCATTGGGGGTTTCCAGGCATCCCCATGAACCTGTGAGCAACTGGGTTTCTCCTGCTAGCCCCCTGAATAAGTATAAAATAAACTAAGGTTCATTTAGAGAGGATTTTCTTCTTCTTCTTTTTGAAGAGGAAAAAAGAAAGTTCCCAGATAGGTAGGGTCTAATTAAGCAGCCTTGCCTTATTTCCCTGGCCAAAATCGATGCGCCTACGCTTGTGCAAGGAGGGAGAAATCAGTAATGTATGCGTGCCGGCTCATAACTGGCGCAAATATTCATTTCCTGAAACGGACCAAATAATTTGGAAGTAGTCGGGATTGATTAACATTCGAGGGCTGCGACGGCTCAATATTTATGCCTCAGAGACCCCCAGCTGGGGCAAAATAATGGTGCATAAAACTACTGCTATGTCTTAATTAAATGCAAGATAATAGGGGCAGGTTTTTCTTGTGAGCCAAGCAGTTTGACACTGACGGGCAGTAAGTCATTTGGAAGATGTGAGGCTAGGCCCAATCAATACACATATAAAGCAAGTTTGTGTGTGTGTGTGTGTGTGTGAGAGAGAGAGAGAGAGAGAGAAAGACAGACAGAGGCCATACTTTTCCAGAGGTCGGAAAGGTATGGAGAAAGCTTTATGGTGGAATCAGAGGATAAAAAGTAAAGCTTACATTTATTTTCAATGATTTGTGACAATATGCAACAGCCCTCGACTGATCTGACATGTCCACATTCCTCACCAGCCTGTGCTCTCTCTGTAAGTATTCATTGTTTGCAACAAACACATTCATTTGGATTTCGCTCAAACATGGAAAAGCCTCCAATCAGCTGAGAGTGTTCTGATATTTTACAAATTTTGAGTGGAGGCAAGAGTGGGTCTACGCAATGACCCTAATATTCAGGGGTTGTTTTTATTTTTTATTTTTCTCACTGTCCCTATATTACAGATGCCACATTGGTAAGAGGCTCTCTGCAAGACGCTGTCCTTATTAGGAGCCCTAAGAGGCTTTCAGACTTTATCAAGCTTTAAAAGCTGCAGAGATCTCCCACAGCTTACTATATGGACCAACAGTGCACGCTCCGGTCATTAAAGGGATGTAGGGGGCTAAACTGCAGCACTTTAACCCTGCTGACTTTTGCCACAGTTTGACCATGTCCATCACAGTTCAGTCAAAGATTTGAACCCATCACATAGCCTATCTTCACTATTACTGTCAGCTAGATTTACAACTCAAAATGCATTTGTATTCAGTTGTTTCCTTTAAATAGCAATTATGTTTATACCTGATCAACTCAACCAGTCAGTCCACAAACAACCCAGATATATTATGTAGACCACTCTTAGTCTGTTGGGTTTAAATTTGGGCTTTGTATGTAAAAAACAAGCATTAAAATCAGATTACAATGTGGTAAAACAGAAACCTGCAGCTACATGGAGTATGCACATTCAGATATGTAAACTGTATTGATAAAATAATATTTGAATTTAATTTAAGCATGTTTCAAGTCATGCATGTTTTATTTTAACAAAGCAATAATCACACATCAACAATAATGGACAACATATGATAATATATTCAGCTAGAAATGACTTGAAAAATGAAAAACAGCTCTCATTATCTTTTCTCTGTACATGATTATTGTATTTAATGCAATTTTGGGAGAATTCCAGGTATAAAACCATGGTGAGAAATTTCCTTCAGTTCCAGAAGTTAGTTTTTGCAACTTTGTGGGCTATGCTGAATCTGTAACAGACTGCTGCTCACAAAACTTTTACAAAACACCCACTCCTTTCCCAGATGGTGTGATTTAGAATAGACATAGCGAGGTGTATGTGCTGATTTTGCTCTCTCTCCCCCATTCTGTCTCCACCTCTCTCCCTTCGGCTCACTCGTTCTCTTCCCCCTGCCCGGCCCTTATTACAAGCTGTCAGTTTATTATAAAACATTAGGAAAGCAGAGGGACACTTGCAGTTACTGTCTTATCGATCGGAGGGGATAGATTCTGTGATTTAGCACCCAGCCCTCCCGTATTTCCACATTCTCAGCCTCCTATTAAGGCCTGTGCTTTCCTTTGGCTATTGATGTATCAACATTAACAGTTACAAGCAGCTACAGAAAATCAATGGCCAACTTTTATTACCGGCTGCATAACACGCTGGCTGGCCCGCGCTTCGCTACTAAGCAGACAGGCCTGGCTGCAACATGTTCCACACATGTCAGGTGTTTCCTAACTGATACCTGCACTGGAAATATCAATCATATGAGTGCTGGCGTGTTTTCTGCCTGCTTTTGCAGGTAGTTGCCCTACCGCCGATCACTTTTCTCCAGCCATTTTTTTAACTCTGCCCAGCCAAGTCTCATTCCAAACAACATTAATATCTTCGATGGTCTCAGATTATGCATTCGATTTTTTTTTTCCTATTCCATTTTTTTTGTAACACTCCTAATTGACTAGAAGCAGCGTCAACTCTAGCAGTGTAAAAATGTTAGAGTTATGCAGATATGTTTGCCCAAACAAAATTTAAAATGAAAATATCTGGCAGTTTCTGTCCATCACCTGAATTGAGAGAGATGCTTTTGAAGAGGAAGAGCTAAACAGAAGCCGTAGCAAAAACAGAGCACCCTAAAAGATTTATGAGGCTTGCGGTTCTGCCGGGACAAACATACACAAGCCCTTTGTTTTTCCGATCAATGGGCCAAAGTTTATTATTTACCTTCACTACAGCGGTACTTTTAGTTTTTTACAAGTTGTAAAGGGGCCCTGTTGTTGTTGCGTGTGTGTGTGTGTGTGTGTGTGTGTGTGTGTGTACAGTTTTTTTATTTCTTTTACATGACTATTGCTGCTGCTGGAGGTTATCATAGCTCATGGATAGCAGCATTCCATGATGCTAATATCGTACCATGGGTGCAGTGTAGTCGACTTGGCTAGCTCAGTCTGGTCCAATTAAAGAGTGCATCTTCTGTGGGCGCGAGAGAAAAGTTTCCCCAGGCCAAAAGCCCAGCACAGTTCCTTTCCGTGGTCAATTCGAGGAGACAGCCAGAGCTATGGCCGCCATAGGGACGCTTCTATTGATCAGGTGGCTGCCATTATTTAAACATTGCGCACAAACACAGATAAGCATGTTACACAAGCTCCATAGCACCCCTGTGCCCCTCTCGACCTGTCATTTCTCAATCGATCCCACAGAAAGATTTCTGAGCCACAGCCATCCATAAAAGCTTCTTGGTCGCACAAGAGGGAGAACACAGCAGTAGCAGCTCCTGGCCCTTGGGCAGGCAGCAGGGTCAAACACACACACACACAAACGAAACAGCTGAGCAGACATGACCCTTTCAGAGTGACCCCCCGCATTACTGCAAATTATTTGTTTGGTGAGCTGTTAAACTGCTTGAGTGTACAGATTAAAATTAAGTCTATTTAGCCCGTAGAAATTGAGAGTAATCTAATGCTTACTTTACTGTAATTATGTAATGTAATGTATAATTACATAGTTACGTTATTAATTCAGCTTATGTTCAGTTTACTTTGGCATCGGAAACTTGTTTTGATGTCAACAAATGGTAAACTCGTGAGAAAATGTAGAAGGTTATTTTAATTTCTGCCTAGTCTTCAAATTTAAAAATACAAAAGAATCTTCTGTTTACAAATACGAATGTGCTACTAATTAAATGCCTGTTTAATGCCTGTTTTAATGAGAATGAATTATGATACAATAGTGCACCATACTTTTACTAGGTTGAAAACCTTTGCCGTACAGCTGTTTCTTACTTCTTAAAGGAAAAGCTTCAGATTTACAATGATTTTTTTTTTTACAATTAAAAAGGACTTTGAATACTGGAGAATCTTCACCTGGAACCTCATATTAATATGAGCATATTAGTATCACTTACCGACACAGACTTAGTTTTCATGGCACTAATAACAAAACTATACAGCAATGTATGTTATGAGTGCATCAGATTATTTGAAAAAAAAATACTGTTCAAAATACATGAAAATAAAATAAATAGCAAGTTATCTGTTTAGAAATATAGTTTCTCTCTGGATAACATTTACAGTACAGTAACACGTATTTATATATGATATTACAGTGTTTTTAAAACTGCGGTGATATCATATTGCGACTTAAGTAGCATGATAATATCATATCATGGGGACTTTGTTGATTTCCACCCGTATCCAGTACTACCTCTACCCTGACCACAGGCCTCTGAAACTAGAGAGGGTGATTAAGCATAAAGGCACAAATGAGCCAACAGGTGCTTTGGGCATCTCTCTTGTTCTCTTTTACACCCCCAGTTTTCATCGCAATGCTGTTGTGTATTTAAAGCAACAAAGCTTTGGAATGCCTGGACTGTCTTCACACTGGAAAAAATGCAATATCATCAGTCTTCCTGTAACGTAAAACCGTGAGTGCAGCAAGTGTGAAGTATAAAGGGCAAGGAAAAAAGGGGGTGTGGATCTTACTCTTCAGAGACACTTACAAAAATAAACGATCATTTCAATATTGGCTCATCACAGCTCTGGAGAAGAGGGGGAGGAGGCTCATGAGAATGGAAGCCATTCTCTGAGGTCAAACAGGCACAGTTATAGAGCTTGTCACAGAAGCGGGTATGTCTTTTGAATCCACAGTAGGAGTTTTTTGTGGGTTGTATTTGATACAATACAAGGGGGGTTGTATTTGAACGTGTGGTTTATTTTTGTTGAGATGTTATTAATGCATGGAATGTAAAATAACCTGCCATTGTTATTCCCTTTTGCTTCAGATTTGCCATTATTTGTTACAGTCAGTGCTGTTCCAACCTAAGATAATACATTCAATCCATACTGGCCCCTATAAACTGTGGTATAGTTATTAGCAGTAATGCTCAACATAAACTAATTTAAATATGTGCCTGTAACTTTAAAAACTTACCAAAGCTCTGTTAATATTTGAGAATGATAGTTTTGCTTTTACTAGAAAATTCTAGTAAAATGTTCACAGTCTCATAATTTTACATTGCACTTACAGGGTTAGGTCGCTTATTGGTTCTACTCTGTCAGCACCTAATTCAAACCCACTACACCAGACTTGTTAACAGCTGCTGTGTCAAAACATTGTTGGCAATTCAGAAAAAGAGCTGTCACTATTACAAGCATCAGCTGCTCTTGGTGAGATTTCAGGGCTTTAAATTCACAGTTAAATTCTCTCTAGTAAATGCCTAGTGCTTTTGAATGATTTTGTATATTGTGTTACAATTTGTAATGATTTTATATATATATATATATTTTCAATTGGCAGATTTGCCAGAAATGTACAGTCTTAACAGTGCAACACCATAAATGAACCCAGCTTTGACAGGCAGCTTACTAACATGTCATGTTGTATTACCGTTAAGGTAAAGGAGGCCACAGCTACTAATGTAGTAGAATAAATTAAACTCAGAGACTCTTGCCTCACATAACATGGACACAACTTTAACACCTATCTGAGCGCGGCATGCATATCGAGAGCAATGCAAAAAGACAGCTGTTTCTTCAGTCAGCACAAGCAGTGTTCGATAGTCAAACAAGAAAGGGGTTATTGAGGCAAAATGGAATATGTTTGTGTCTCTTTATGAGGGGGGAAATCATGCTATGGATTAACTGTCCTTCACTTGGAAAATATACATCCCCAGGCACTCTGGTGAATTATTAATTTAAATTTGTCAAAAAAGGAGGAGAGAATAAAAAAAAGAGATATTGATGGGAGGTTGGCTTTAATGACCTCATTAGGTTTGTGGTTTCCACTATGGGCGGTATTTGGACTGCTCCAGGAGTTTAGGGGGAGATGGGGGATACTTGACCCCTGAATGATTTTCTGTCACTTTTATCATAAACAAGAAGATTTTGATGTGCCCCTTTACTCTTGTGTGCATGTAATTAGTGTGTGTGAAAGTGGGTTGAATGCAAACTACACTCTCTAGAGGGTTAGCACACTAAGACGGGGATAGAGGCAGAGAGAAGTATATTAGGTGAGAGATTTTAGATCACTGTTAGACCACCCATCTAATTGTGTGACTTTAGAGCGCCATGAACAAGTACATTTGCCAATACATAGCCCAGACATTTAAACAGAAAACATGCTAAAAAATATACATATGAAAATAACTTAGAACACATACTGATCTTCGTGGGTCTTCATTCTCATCTCATCTTTATTTACCATTACACTGTTCACTGTTCTGAACTTGTAGGACTTTAATGTTACATTATTTTGCAAGTAACTAATATTCATTATTTGCTAAGAAGATGAAGGTTACCAGGAACAATAACTGATGATAAATTTAGACTAAAACAGACATAGTGTCTCTCAGTTTGGTGTAACATGCCAGATTCCTCGGCACGGAGCTGTAGAGGTTCCTAATAGTGTCCTGCAATAATCCATCCCATGCAGCTTAAATATGTTATGCAGTTTCTGCAGAATTGCTCAATTTCCTATGTAGAATTTGCAATAGGAGTGGTGGTGAACGTGTATCAACAAACTGTCCATCTTGGCACTGGCCATGGTGCCCCCACCCATGGATTTGTAGGTGGTCTGAAGATGACCCATTGCCATTCTGTGTCTCTCAGTGACAATCTGGCATGACACCATTACAGTCTTTGGCGATGATGACGTGGGCAGTCGTCATAACAATCTGCATGCATGTAGTCCTGCATGGTGCAGCTGTCTGCCAATGGTGTTTGTACTAACAGGAGGACTTATGTAGAGCATCACTGCTCACTATATATCCCCAATAGAGCTGTTGGTCAAGCACAGCGATAAGGCCCGACACTTGAATCAGTTGCATGTCTCACAATTCCCTCTGGGTGTAACTATTTGTGCTACTATTTTTTCACGATGAGGTACGCATCTTAAGAAAATTCTTAGAAATAGCTTGGTTACATCAACCAAGAAAGCTGTTTTATCCTCTTGTAAAGTTGTAGGGTTTTATCCTCTTGTAAAGTCAAGGTGACTGCAAATCATTAAGCTAAATATATTTTTTTTAAAAAACAATAAGTAGGGTCAAAGGCAGAAACAGAGCAATGAAGATGTTATTGTTGTTTTAGTTTATTTTGCCACTTAGTTACAGCTGTTAGTAGTTGGCTGTAAGTAATGTCTGTGTTAGAGAGCTCATTACATGCAAAAGAAGGCTGAGAGTGAAGACACCCTCTCTCTGAACCTAAGACTTATAAGATAGAAACATAAATATGTATGATATATAAGATCTGTCAAAACTTTGAGGACAACAAATTTTGGTAAATTATTTAGATGTTTTTAACATGGAAAAAATCATGTCCAAATATCAATCCATGTGTTTATGAAACTGTGACGTTCATTCTGTTGTGATCAGCACTGAAACATGATAAGTGCTTTAAACCCAAATGATCCTCAACATGTGCTTAAAATAGAAAACTTTCTTTTTATGCCAAATAAGATACTTGTACAAACATAAAACTGAAATCAAGGAAAATACACAAAAATCAATCAAGCAGTCAATATATTGCTATTTTATGTTAACAAAAATCATTGCAAGCATTCCCCAAACTTTGATGGCCAGTGAGTAATGATAATTGCTGCTATCATTACAAATACATGTCATTTATACCACAAGTATTTATGTAATGTTTATTCAAAAAGTGAATAGCACTTAACAATGTTCAAGTCAGGTCAGTGATAAATAAACAGATGTAAATATACTTCACCTCATCTCAGGAGGAGGCAGAGCACCTCTCAGCTAGCATTTGTTAAAAGATGGGCTTGCCCAAGTTTCTCGTGTTTATTTCATCATACCTAAGGCACTTTTCTCCCCCGCTCCCCCTGTTTCTGCCTCCCTCCTCAGCGTGGCGAGCGGTACAGGTCAAACCCGTCCTTGGGCAACCAGGACGTCTCCTCTACCTGTTTAACCCGACAGCGACGGGCTCAGATTTGACTTAATATATCCCCAGCTGGAGCAGTCCTGTTTAATTCTCTTTCATAGCGGCGGGCCACTCCAGGCCTAGCAGTCCTGTTTGAGAAGGGAGGAGCAGATTGAGCATTTGTGCTTTATTTTGACAATGCTGACCCCCACCCCCCCAATGAAGAAAGAGTGTTCCTCCTGGCTCTTCACAGCTTAGTCGGGAGAAACACCCCTCCGAGAAATGAGACAAGAGTTAAAGTCATTGATATGCATCATTAACAGAGTGAGAGAGATAGGGAGAGAGATTGTTTGGAGAGTTAAAGGTATCCTGCAGACAGCCACCTTCTTGCTGATGGTGTACAGTCTCTTTTCATGTTAAAGGCTTCTTCCTGCATGTAATCATTTCCCTGCCAGATAGTCTTAACTTTCCTTATTTTCTTTACCTAGAAAATGCTGTTGTGGTACTAGCTTAAATTGCAGTATTATCCCCAAATCGTTTATGCTACAATAGCTTCATCAGGGTTCAACATTTTGCTGTCTACTACTCTACAGCGGATTCAGCAGTTGGGTAAACATTGTCATATTTTGACTGAGCGGACGTTGGCCGTGGTCTCTCCTGCGCAGTAGTGTGTCATTTGGTGTTTGTTGGGAAGCGGGGGCCTGACCGGGTCCACTCTGGGCTAGAGGGCAGTGGCAGCACCGCCCCCTTCTCTGATTGGTGTGGGTCAGGCAGTCAAGTTAATAATGAATAAAAATGACAATGCACAGACTTGACTGATTACATGATTGCAGGGTGCTATAAAGTAAGAGGACAGAATGCACAAGGTGCACGCTGCCCTTTGAAACTTTGCAGTGACACTCCGTAGGGGCTTTAAACACTGCTATAATATAAGCCACATGCTGAAAACACCCACAAAAGCTCCACTCTGACAGTGTATCTGTCACGTTTCATTGCTGCCAAACAACACCATTCATTCTGTAATGACAACAGCCTGCTGTGGATGTCAATGGATACATAATTTGCCTTTCAGATTTCATGTTCTGATTTAACTGGTAATTGATTAAACTATTAGAGCTGAAAATCCATGCCCAAGCGTGTCTTTATTTGCAATATGCATGCCAATAAAATGAAATCAATATTAAATGTATTAGTTATAGAGAGCCATTGAGCTTGTAATAGAAAATAACAACTATACAAAATATCATTTGTTTCTTATATATTTGTGTGCTTTATGAATTAGCCATTCGCTGCGTTCATTTTTAGGGCATGTATGTACATGTGATTAGAAATATGGGGCTTATTGAGATGATGTCTTCACTGGTGGTTTCTTAGGTAATTTTTGTTTCACTAAAATCCTTTGCAGGAAAAAACAATGTGTTGAGAGGAGGGGATGGGGCGGCATGTAGGGTCGTCTGGCTTGATCATTGATGAAATGAACAATGTATTGCACAGAACCTAAGGGCCTGGAGTTGAGCTTCAGCACAGCTGTGCTGCACACTGAGGCTGTTTCATGTAAAAAAAAGTTCATAATTAGTCCCACTGTGGCTAAACGTTGAGATAGAAGATAAGAGTGCTTACCGTGCAGTGCTTTAACCTGACTGGATGGTAACTGATGCTTTTTTTCTCTCGTTGTCAGCAGGGCATGATCAAGCGTTTCTTGCTGTGGATAAATTAAACAAACAGTAATTCTTTCTCAGCAACCTGGTTCCTTGCTTACAGGATCAAGGAACTGTCATCGATCAGCCGTCCTTTCCTAACACCCCCTTCCCCACCCCTTTTAATTTTTTCTGCGTTCAAAAGCAGCCTCACAATAATTAGCAATTAAAATGGATCTTTTTTTGTATCATTTTTCTTTAATTAGTCTGAAAAAGACATAGGGCTTCGGCAAATCTCAGTAGTTTTCCTCTCTCCACTCACCCCCTCCAATTCTTTTTCTTCCGCATCTTAGCCTGAGAAATTTTGAATGTGAGACCATAATAACATTTCAAGTGCTCGTCCTAACCCAGTGCAGTTCAGGGAGTTTTAGCTTTGCAAACAGTGAGGAGACAAACTTCATCGCCATTACCTGCCTAGGTTTTGTGAGGTGTCCAGAGATATACAACACGAGTTTCTGCATCTTATTTCTTTTCTATATTGCTTGAACCACTGCCTTGTAGCATTGAACCCCCCAAAAAAACATGAGTGGCAGGCCTGGAAAGTGCATAGTTTGTTTACCCTTTTTTGGCTGGGGATAAAATCACAAGGGTTGCAGCAGGAGCTTTCTAATTGGTCACCTCCTGACAGGCTCCTCCTCTTCTCCCTCCCTCACCTTGTCCTGAGCTTGCCTGGCGGTGTCACCCAGGGGTCAGGGAGAACATCCTCACTCGGTGTCATGAAGGACTTGCTGCTCGTTCTACAGCCCTCATTACATGCTGAAGTATCTTTCCCCCTCCTCCTCCCTCCCTTGCTCTCCTCGGCTAGTCCTCTCCCTCTTTTTCCGCCGGGCGAGGCAGTCGCGCTTATTTCTCAGCAAGGGAAATCGGAGAGCAGAGTGCCAGCTGCCTCATTAGCTGTGGCTGGGTGCGTTCTGGTCCTTTCACAATCACTCTGAGGTGTCGGGGGAGGGCGCAGAGAACCTGCCAGTGGACAAATATTGGGATGGCCAGGCTCGCGCTCAACCCCGGGTCAAAGGGATTAATAAAAGATCACATACCGCCAGCCCCTCCAACCTGATTAAATGCAGCCACTCACCAGGGATTCATTAGTGCCTCATATATTACACCGCCAGCCATTTAGCCAGGTAGACCTTCATCCAACGCTACAGAATTAATACAATTTATGCCATGATTTTTACTACTGACAATAAAATAGACAGAATGGGTGTAGATTACAGCACGATTTTAACTACATGGTGACTACGATTTTACGATTTTACCACAGAACAATTTTTACCAATAACACTTCAGTGTAGGTGCAGTATATATAATTTTTACCAGCAGAACTACAGAATACATGCAGTTTATGCTGGCATTTCACATCACATGGTGGAGAGTTTGTTTCTTAATTTAATTTAATGTTTATTAATTTCATCATTTAAAAAAAGTCTTTTATAAAAAAGGGTGACTTAAGGTTGCAGGTATTGCTTCATTCGTCACTTGTTTTTGTGATTTGTGGTAGTAAAGCTTCCATGCATACCCAGCCTTGCACTGCGCAATTCACATTCTCCAGGGCAGGATGTCCCTGGGGATCTCTTTCCCCCACTTGCTCCTCATTTCACTGTAAATCTCCAGAGAAGATCTGAGCCAAAAAATTAAAAAGGGCTTCTGAGACCAGTATGTGCGTCTGCTCATGCATTTCATATGCGTGTTAATAAGTCCACATGCTTCTTGGCCAGCCAGCACCAATAACTATTTGTGTGTGTCTTTTTTCTCCAGATGTAAAGAACCTGGAGAATTTCCACTTGGTGGAGAGCGTTCAGGAGCAGGTCAACGCTGCACTGCTAGACTACGTGATGTGCAACTATCCTCAGCAGACAGACAAGTTTGGTCAGCTGCTGCTGCGGCTGCCAGAAATACGGGCTATCAGTCTGCAGGCCGAGGAGTACCTCTACTACAAGCACCTGAATGGGGACGTGCCCTGCAACAACCTGCTTATTGAAATGCTGCATGCCAAACGCGCCTGAACACTGTGGACAAAGCGTTTTTCAACCCTTCTGACTCGCCACACACATTTGCTCCTAGCAACACCCTTCCAGCCCAGCATCATCACCAACCATAGCCTTCAAAACACAGACAGATGCCTGCACACAGTGACTTGACTTTGTGGTATCTTAACGGTGCGCTGAATGGTTCCTGTTGATTCCGTTGATTGGTTTGGGCCAAACGGAAGGGGAGAGGACGTAAATGAACACTTGAAAATGACAGTTTGGCTCACATTTTTTCTCCCTTTTGAGACAGAAAACGACAAAACAGTGATGTAAAGACTTCTCATCTCTTGGTACACTTCTGATGAAACTCAAACATCATCACCTGTTTCGTGAACAGATGAACTTAAATGCATCTCCCTTTCATTAAGACTGAAACTGGTGGATGAGTTAAGATAATTAATCCTCTCCTCCAAGACTTAAACTACTTTGTCAGCATCAGATCTGTATTTCAAACAGCACTCAGTCAGATGGCTCCCTCATGTCTGTTTTAAGGCACACACATCACAATAAAGCTCCAGTTGTGGAATGAGGTGAACTGGATCAGCTGGCATTTTGGCATGCTCGCAACTGTGCCACCCACAGAGAGTAGTTTGCAGCCCCTCACAAAAAAACCTGATAAATAGTATGTATCTTTTAAAATGGCAGGCAATTCTTCCTCTTATTCAGATACCAACACGTACCAGTTTTTCCTCCTTAAAAATCAGTTTATGAACATTTACCTCAAGACGAATGGCCCTGTTTTCATTTGTAAGTTATTACATAGGTCTACTTGACTGTATGATTTTACCAGTACAGTTGTGGAGAGATACACTGCTACGAGACGACTATCCTCTTTACCCCTCAAACAACTCCTCTATAATGGCAAGATGCAAGATGGAAGACACAATTCCAGAGCCAAGATGAAGAAATACTGCCTCAGTCAAAACAAGACCAAAGCCTGCTGCAGAACAAAAACAAAAAAAGTTAAACCTTAACTATCAGTATTATGAATTTGTGATGTCACAGTTATGTGAGTCTTGCCTTATTTCATTATCATGCTAGCTAACCGTGCTGATGTGAACTATAACATGTAAAATAAAAAAGTATATATATATATAAAGTATTAATGTAATACAATTAAGAAGAGACAAGAGGTGTTTACATTCATGTGGTCATGTGGGAGAGAACTGTGATGTAAATTGAAGGTGAGGTAAATTGCAAAGCAATGATTTCTTATAAAAAAGAAAAGAAAAAGAAAGATAGAAAAAAATATATGTTCCTCTGGATTGCTTTTTTTTTGGTGTGTACATTTTTCATCTTGACCAGTACTTAATTATGTCGTGAGACACTAAAATCAGAGAGAAATCTCACTTAATATTTGTGTTTCAAGCTGTTTGGTCATTTGATCAATTTTCTCGCTGATTGTGCTAGCTTTTTTCTGTTGACTTTATTTTGTAGGACACCTTTTTTGTTCTACTTTCTAAATGTATGTCACTGGTTAAGCTTAAAGAAAAACATAATTTATTGTGTCCTGGTTTCACATATGTGTTGGAAGCACGGTGGGGGGAAGGGGAGGGGGGGTCATAAACAATGCATTTGTTTACTAAAGCATGTTTTTAAAAATTGTATATATGAGATGCAGTTCAGGAGCCAAAACATGATCCCGTTTATTTACATTAAATGTCTGTCCATCTTACCACTGTGTAAAATGATGAGAGCCAGTGTATTCCAGTGAAGTGGTGTGACTGACTGTTGCATCCTTTTCTATACTACGGTTTAAAACAGAACATCTTCATTACAGTCATGTGTGTTCTATACCAAAGACAGCATCTGTCCTCCAACTTGTAATTACCTGTTCTGCATCACAATGAACAAACCACTCTGAAATTTTATCTTCATCTCTATTGATCAGACTGGGATTCCACACGGTCAGTTGGAAGGCTCTGGATGTCTTACACAAGTGTCGGGTCGTGATTAGTGTTGGGACAACAATCAATGTCAACACTTATTTTTTCCATGAAGTAGAATAATTACCATGGTCTTATCATATTTATTGATTTTTGACATGCACCCAAGAGAAACCCTTATTTTAGCTTTAGTCAACAAGAACAGAAAAACACAAAGGTTTACACATGCAAAACTTGTCCCAAATCTACTCATGACATAAAGTCATAAAATAGTCTGAAATACAATTAGCTTTTTCTATGATCAGGGTCTGCTCACGAGCATGTGCCAGAATTACTCATGTGCCCCTCTATTTATATAGTTAAATCCCAACTGTTACAGTTTCACATCTTTTTAAATGATCTAGCAATGTATTTGCTTTGCATCATCCATTGATCATAATGGACTTGTCCTCAATCATCATTTTCCATTTTGTTGTCACTACTTTGACAATCTCAAAGCAGCAGCTCTCATTATTCTCACGTTTCTGTACGATTAACTTTTCCCTCAAGGTTCTGCGCTGTCTAGTATTTTCACAAACCTGAGTGTTGAGATTGTGAGCTACTTTACGAACCCTGGATGCCACAGCCTGAGCCACTTCCTGCCATGAAGAGTTTCCTTACCAGCTGGTGGAATCTATCCCTCATATTTCAATAAATTACTATTATGCAAATAGTGTGTTTATTTCCTCGGTCCTCCTTTACATACACAAAGCTGTGGACTTGTGTTGAAATAGTAAAGTAGTATAGATTTGTGCAGCAGATCTAATTGAAATCTAACTTGCCAGTGTTCTACTGATGATGCAGGCTGATCATAGCAATTCTATACTGTATTTAGCAAAGGGCATTCCATAGTGGTAATTCTAAACAAATATCAAATATAAATGCCAACACTGAAATTAGTGCAATTACTCTATAAATGCTGAACACATTGTCAGTATGTGTTGCGTTAAAGTAAATAGAGGGACAATAAAAGCAAGTCTAGCACGATCAGACTGCCATCATATCTTAAACAAAATAAAAAAATAAAATCATTAGTAAAATATGTGGTTCAGGTTTCTATCGGTTTAAATCTGACACATTTAATGAATTCCATATTTATCAGAAGAAGAATTGTTATTGTTGAAAGATTCTGATTTGTGATCATTTAAAATATATCATCATTGTGATATTAAATCTTCAATGATCTGATTTTCTTTTTAATTTTTTATACACCATTTCAAAATGGCATTTCTCTTTGAATAAACCAACAGACCTGGTCCAAAGTTTATAAAAACATAAATATACACTGACAAGCACTTTATTAGGAACACCTCCTTTTAAGTTCATTTTATTTAGCCCCCTTTTACCCATTGAAGGTCAGGACCCCCACAGGACCACCACAGAGCAGTTACTTGGTGGTGCGTTAGTGTGTGTTGTGCTGGTGTGAGTGGGTCAGACACAGCAGTGCTGCTGGAGTGTTTAAGCACCTCATTGTCACTGCTGGACTGAGAATCGTCCACCAACCAAAACTATCCAGTCAACAGTGTCCTGTGGGTAGCTATCATGATGAAGGACTAGGGAATGGCCAAGATAAACTGTGCTGCTACAGATTAGGTATCTATGGACTGTCTAACAGATTGGACAGTTAGTGGACACAAATGTCTGATCCACACATACCAGCACAACACACACTAACACACCACCACCACCAGTGTCACTGCAGTGCTGAAAATGAGCCATGACTCAAATAATACCTGCCCTGTGGGGGTCCTGGCCACAGAAGAACAGGGTAATAAAGTACACAGAGAAACAGATAAACTATACTGTGTAATTACAGAGCTAAGTGCAGTATGGTAAGTGGAGCTGATAAAATGGATAATAAGTCTAGAAACAAAAAGATGTTCCTAATAAAAAGTTCTGTCAGTGTGTATATATCAGTGATGATATATTATGGCATGTTAACTGTTTATTTCTTATTATAACAACTGTAACAACACGATTTCAGAGTGGCTCGTCCGGTCAATTTTATAGCATAACTGACAAAACACGAGCCACATGCAGTAAAACCACACAAATAAGATACAGACATTAATTAGAGTTAATACTTTCAGCAAGAATCCATGCTGTGGTTGTGTGAAGATGAGCTCATTTTATGGCAGGGGATCAGGTCTTCATCCATGGGAACATGGAGACTACAGGAACCTGCCACACACACCATTGGTGGTACATGCTCCTAAAAAAAGAAAATAAAAATATAACAAAGGCCATTACTTCTCAATTCACATTTAGTTAAATAAGAGTAGGTCACAAGGCTTTGGGTGTATGATCAAGGATGTATGAAAATGGAACAATAAGAAAGTAGATATTCACACAGCTTGGCTGGTGTGAAAGCCATGCCAGGTAATAGCAGTTCAATCAAGACTTTGCATAAGGCGCGAGCTGTTCACACAGGCACCAATTACACAGGTCTGACTGTTTATTTTTGGCTGCTTGAGTTGTTCAGAAACAGAAGTGCAGACGATGGGATTGGATGGCCCACAGCCAAGAGTCAAAGAAGATGCCGTTCAGAGACGGTCAATCAAAAATAGCAGCAGAGTGGGCACACACACATCTGTTTCGGCTTTATCGAGCCGAAGCCCAGGACTGACACAGCCACAAGATTTACTGAAGGCCTCCATTTTGAGAGTCACCCTGCCGAACTGAAGAGTGAGCAAAGGTTGTGTGATGATGATACAGATGTAGTAGTCCCTGATTTTATCAGAAAGAAGTGATCAAAGCAGAAGAAGACGTAGTAAAGAAGTAGTGACGGACTCTTATTGCTTAATGTTTATGTAAAGCAGGCATTATGGAGTTGAGCAAGTTAGCAGCTTGAATTTGACAAGTAAGAATTACCAGAAGTAAAAACAGAAATATGGAACTAATCATATTTAGAATTATTACAGACTTTTGAACATGCCAGTCCCCGTCTGGAAAATTAGCATACTGTTCAAGCAAATACCCTACAGACCATACAATGCAATAAGTCATAACGCGGGAAATAAACTTTTAGCTTGAGCAGCGTTCCAAGCCATACCAAACTTTTAAACAATTGAATTGTAAGAATTAATAGGTGCATATTAAATAGAATCACTTTGATTGTTATGCTAAACCTAACCTCAGCATGCAAAACAAATGCAAGGGGTTTGAAATGAACCACAGCGAAGGTCACAGTCTTTTCATTTAAGCGCATGTATTATGCATAAGTTTATATTAAAAAGAGAGACCCCAAAAGCAGTAATCTGTATTTTCTATCCTTATTAGTCATTAGAAAAGGGGAAAAAAATTTAAGCACCTGGACCTCGCTCTCAGCATTCCATTAATTACCTGGACAATAGCACAACTTTAGAGGCAGAATTTTCCATTTTAAAACCAGGACAAAAAGACAGGGAGACAGAGAAAGAGAAAATGAAGCGTATGTATTCAGCTTCTTCATGCTATACTGGCACTTAAATCCTACAGACCTTCCATACAAAAAAAAAAAAAAAGACTCAAGGTTACGTCCGATTGAAAACCCCCACAAACAACCACTTCAGAAATCCATTTAGAGCCAGCGCTGGAGCATCTAATTCAAACATGTCGTTCTGTTAAAACGGTCGTGCTCAGTCTTCAAAAACTCTATTTCCCACTCATGTTTACCTGGCCTCTTTGTAAAAGCGATTAAACTCCCGCGTTCTGCAGCAAAGCCATAATTACACAAGACCAGATGCTCAGTTCCAACAGCCAGTTAGACATGAAAAGCGATCTTTTGTTGTCAGTAACACTGGGCTGCTTGGGTAATCTGTTACAATACACCAACCTGATCTGTTGAAGGTGATAGGACACATCCCTGATGGAAAACCTTGTGTGTTAAAATTCCTACATACATCAGACAATCTAAATACTGCATTTGTTTCTTCTACTACTTCTAGCAGAGCATTGAGGAAATTCTCTGTATAGTCAGCAAAGCAGAATCTCTTATTTTAACTGCCTGAAAATGAAACCAAACTTAACCTCCTATACATTCGCTGCAAACCAGTGATGTCCATTTTGCCATTATCATTCAAACATCCGCTGACATACAGCTAATGTGCAAATATTTGTAGATAAAAAACAATTAAATAAATAAACAAAGGTGTTCCTGGGTAAATTCACCCCTTTAAAATTGTGATGAGTTTGTCCAAGGTCATAGCTTTATTGTGTCTCATCCAACTGAATCCAAACAGATTCAATGGTTAAGTGTTTCTTTGTTGGATGACAATGGCACTGTGGTCTTCAGACGCTGAGAATTTGATAAATCGGCTTCAAAATGTCACTCAAGGTCAGTGGAGCTGGCCTTGAGAACCTAGACAGACACAAAAGTCCTGACACACAGGCACACCCACATATAACACAAATATAACCAGAGTACATGAACACACAGTCATACAGAAAACTGATTCTAAACGGGTCCTCTGTACAACCCCAAATCAGAGGCTGAGATGAGTACGGAAAGTGCAAATAAAAATTTATATATTTTAAAATGTACTCTGATTTGAATTTCATTGCACACAGGATGAACATAAGATACATACACTGTTGACCTGCTACACATTCCAAAAGGAGCTGGTCAATATAGGGTTAGTAATGTATTTTAATAATTAAATAATGATTTGAAACAGATGCTGCCAACAGGTGTAATGATTTTGTATAAAAGAAGCATTGAGGAAAGGTCCAGTCCTTTAGGAGCAAAGATAGGGTCAATGGTCATCAGTTTGCAAACATATATGTAAGAAAATAATTCAAATGTTTAAAAACAATATTCCTCAAAGAACACATAAGAGACTCAAGTCTCGAAGAATTTCACTAAGCAACGTACAAGGGCACAAGCCTAATATGAATAACTGTGCACTTTGATCCCTCTGACTGCCATGTATCAAGAACTGTCATCTTTACGTGATAGAATCACATAGGCTTGGGGTTAGTTTGACAAATCTTCGATAACAACTTGCTAAAACTTGAAAAAAAAATGGAAACATTATCAACGTTTTTTAAATATGTTGTAGGAACCAAAATTAATAAGTGTCTATTTTAAACCATCCACCATACCATCCACCTTTTTCTGTTTTAGGGTTGTAAATGGGGTGAATGGGTCATGGGTCAAGTCAACAATCCAAGGTGTTTAGTAAAACCCATCCAAAAATGGGTTACCTTTTCAATTAATTATTTGAAAATAAAATGAGATTACCTAAAGGGGATCTGTTGTGCTTCATTCTTTATCTTTCATTCAGTGTATGTTTCTATTCGTGTATGTAAACAGTCAACACTTTTAAAATGCTAGAGAGGGAAACCTGTTCCCATAGGAACTAGTTTGCTCAGCTGCCTTATATGCTTCGCTGGAATTCCAGCCCTTTTCTTTGTTACAAGGTGACGTCATCTTGCTTGAAACACCATCACACAACACATACAGTTAAAAAGGTGAAAACATAGCTCTCCGAAACATCCTGTTCCAATCTAGCTTGCAAAGGTTGATTGGGTCTACCAACATGCTGACATGACTGACACAGCAGGACAAATAGTAGGAACAGCCACAATGGTGTTTGGACAGAAGCCGCACTAATCTATTCTAGTAGACCCAATAATAAAATCGGGTCAATAAATAAAATGAGCATATGAGGTCAGCAGCTATAATGTTATTGCAAAAATTAGCACTCTGATGCGTTACAATACTTTGATAGGGGAATGTAACAAGGAACATGACTGTAACATTTTACTTCATACTGAAGAACAAGAACCATTTGTTCACTTTTATTTATAAGTGTGTATATGAATAGAGACAGAGCAAGTACTAAAACCTGACTTACTTTGACAACACACAGTCATAGTATAGAGCTGCACAGTATGTTCAGAAATACATACTGCAATTACGCTGCTACATACAGCAACTACTGTATAACTTCATGTACAACACTGGCACACAGTAAATCCGTGCTCTGATTAAGATAGGCCTGCATTATTTCTGAACCAAATAATTTATGTTTGTAGACCATGCAGCTACCTTCATGTATTCAAATCCTTAGGGTGGACTTATTTGCAGTTTTCTGTAACATGATTATTGCAAAGATCAACATTGCAGAAAACTGCAAATGAGCAACTATAGTATAAAACTATAGCTCTCTTCCAAGGCAACAGAAGAAACACATACTGTAAATGCTGAACTCTGTGGACCCCCTGTGTGTTGGAGATGTGTTGAGCAGAGTATGAGCAGGTCTCTATCTCCAGTGAGGCTGGAAAACCTTGAATTGTGACCCACTGACAGAAAGCTCAGAAAATAACAGAGAACAGAAGGGAGCAGACACAAGTTCATGCAGAGATAGCATTGAATCAAACAAAATAAGGCAAGCTGTTCTTAGTGGAGGCAGAACTCCCGGCAAACGAGAACTCAAAGCAATGAGGTTTCTCGTAGGTCTAACATGGAACTCAGCATGTTCAAGCATGCTTAACAAATTGAAAGGTTATAAAGGTGAAGAACAAAGTTGGCACATAAATGGCAAATTAGAATTACATTTAACTAAAATAGTTACTTGCCATTATGTTTCCTGAGGGATGAGTGGAATGCTGGACAGTATAAAATAAAATAAAATAAAATAAAATAAAATAAAATAAAATAAAATAAAATAAAATAAAATAAAATAAAATAAAATAAAAATCAAATTTATAGGTCAGAGGTTTTTCATGTTTTTCAAGTGTGACATGCACAATTTTACAACCTCAGGTTTTATGAGGAAGGGAGTGTAGACTGTGTACTGTAATTGGTTCTGCTACACTAATTCACTATGTGACACGTCTTTATCCTCACACTGCTCACCCACCTGAAACACATGTATAAAACTTAAAACCAGCCAAAAAACCTTCCACATGTACTTAACAGAGAACAATG
This sequence comes from Prochilodus magdalenae, assembly GCA_024036415.1. Taxonomy (NCBI): domain Eukaryota; kingdom Metazoa; phylum Chordata; class Actinopteri; order Characiformes; family Prochilodontidae; genus Prochilodus; species Prochilodus magdalenae. The sequence continues at coordinate 102,183 of JAMWET010002558.1, forward strand.
AGAGAAAGAAAAAGCAATTGAAGGATGCCTCAGGGGAGAGCAACGCAGCTTAAAAGGCCCAGAAGCCAGCAGGAGATGAGAAGAAGCCCCAAGTCTCTTGCTTTTTTTCTCCTCCTCAATGAAAAAGAGTTCCAAAAAACATTTGGCTCCCGCACACATGCTCTCTCACTCTTTTTTTTTTGATAAACAGCTGTTCATAAACAGCAGATAGGAAATGGCAAATAAGTGGTTATTTAGTCTGCCAGCAGCTCCTCAGAGACCATGCGGTTCCACCGCAGTGGTGGCTTCCCGACATGAGCCACTTGATATCAGAGAGGTCTGTGCCTGCCAAACGAACATGACACGCTTGGAAAAAAGAGCCACATCACACAGGCTGGAGCCCCGGACCATCAAAGTGAATGTGGAAGGAGCTCCAGGGATCTGCATCTGTTCCAGCCAGCAGAGGAGATTCAGGCTGGATCTCGTCACCTGCAGAGAGAACAGGCCAAGCCTGTCAAGCTGTTGTTGACCTGTGTCAGGCTTGTCCACTCCACCCCTGCTGGCACTGCCACTGCGTACGTCATAGGCACTCAACAGCCAAAAATCACAGCTCTATAAATTCAAAGCTATTGTACAGGAGACTTTCATTCTGGGCTTCCTTATATGTGTGACATGTGAGTGTACATAGATAGTTTGGCTGAAAACACACAAAATTCGTATCACCCAAATGTAGTTGATCAGCCCACAAGTATTTAGAGACCAAAGTGTGCTTCTTACTGTGTAAGGCTTATGTAGCTGTAACATGTATTACTAAGCCTCTACTACTTCTAGCTTTGCATTTTTGTTTGACCTAAGACAGTCTGCTAATTGACAACTCACCATAGTTTGAAGCAAGTGTGTGATGATTTAGACATGCAGTTTGCACAGTGCAGAATGGTGACTACAATCTTCCATTACATCTTATTCTGGCCTTACACCAAACAATTTTTCAAGTGACTTTTACCGTCACAGACATATTTCCAATGTTAAAATAACATCATTACTTTTGCTACATATGCAGTGTCACTGATTGCTACTAAATGCTACTAAACTGTGTAAAACATGTTGGCAGTATTCCAACAAGTTTGCTTATTAACTACTTGTCTCTGGTTTAATCTGTCTGTTCACACACAAACTCAAACCACTCAAGCCCTGTAGTAGTCTTATTTACAAAACATAAAAAAGCATGGCCCTGTGGTCAGTGTAACAGTCTTTGTCAAGCTGCATCAAAACTGCACAACAGTTTTTTGGTCCTGTGCGCACAACTTGAGCACCTCTTAAAGGGACAGTGCCCCTTTACACTTTACAAGATCCGGAGTCTTTGCAATATCATAGTCTGTGACGATTGCTGGCCATACACCAATACATTTAAGCAATTTCAGTATGGCAGACAAATTTCCAATGTAGGAATAAAGTCATGTGTATAATAGCGTAATAGGCTGTCTTAACTTCTTTTTTCTCAGTCTTGGCTCATGCAAATAGCGACATGGAATTGTAAATAACCAGTAAGTGAACTGTTTTCAGCACCCAACAGGAAGCAGCAAAGCGACTACAGGAACATCTCTGGTGGGTAGGTGAGACATGGAGGAGACTCTATTGTGGTGGAGGTATTGAGCCATGTTGTAAGGTAGAGCATGTTATGAGAGTACAATGGATTACTGTCACTTCCAATTCCTTTTGTAGGATGGACAGACCTTGCTGCCCCAGTTAATTTAACCAGGGTCATATCACATTGTGTTGCATGTTTCAGAACAGGCTACCTGACACACAAGTGCAGTTGTGGCCACAAGCAGCTCCATTGTTCAACAGTTTCTCTTTTTGTAAATTTTCACCAGGAGCATGATGGGAAATAATCTCAAAAGGACCCTTCAAGACTGTTAAACATAGTCTGTGACTAAAGACTCAAAGTCTTGCAGTGTATGGTCATAATAAGCTACATATTTAGCTTTGCAGCTGTAGGTGACCAAACAACTTTGACTTCTTAGTTTGTGTGGTTTAGGAGGATACTCTTAAATTTAACACTTGTACCTAACTGGGTGGCGAAAATATTGAATGGCTGCTTCTACATGAAGATTCAGTATTTAATATCCAGTATATATGTTAAGATTTACATTGGCATTGGGCTTTTCAACTTGCTAGCTTGCTTTCCTTTCTGAGAAGAATTTAGAAGAGATACAGTAAAAAAAAAAACATAGACTTGCTAACTGAAATTTAAAATGCAACAGGATAATCCCTACAGAGACCTGTCATAATAACATATAGTTTAGATCAGAAGTCCAGAACTTATCCAAAACGTATGGGTGTTAAATCTTCAAACAGAATGTAGTCGAGTTAGTGTATTACCAAAGACAGACAGAAACAAGTGCTGATCCGAAGTCAGTTTTGCAATTTGACTTATCATGCCAAAGCCTAACGTTCAAGCAGAGATTTCTGATCCCTGAAAGCAACACATGGAAGAAGCAGGGGCAGAGGTCTACAGCTGAAGCATCTAAATCAGATCAATACTCTTCCACAGACAGGCTGCAGTTCCCCAGTGTGAAGGCTTCAAACCAGGAACTGCTACTACCAACATGGAGAGTACACTTTAGAGTGCAATACAGTGATGGGAAGAAGCAATCATCACGTCCATACACACATGCATGCTCATGTGCGTGCACACGCGCACACACACACACACACACACACACACACACACACACACACACACACACACACACACACACACACACACACACATACACATACACATACACATACACATACACTTTTCAAGGTCAGAGCAAATGTAGTCACTACTAGGTAGTGAAATGATGATAGAGTATTTAACTTTAGGAGACTATTCTCACATATGCAATAAATATTAAGTTACTTAAGGTTGTGTAATCATGAAGTATAATTTATCAGGGTAGGATACCTGGCAAACATATAACTTATGTGAAGGCATTTCGCAGTGCAGTAAACATATTATGAAATATGATATGTCGTTTTTATGAGGTTTGGGAAGTTAAAGAGTACAAAATGTGCCAGTAAAACAACAGTGTCTATTTGGGAAAAACAAAAAACAAACAAACAAAACAAAAAAATATATATATACGGTTCTGTCAACAAAATGGACAAATAAATAAGGTGAAGACATTCAACCAGCTACGTGTTATTTGTTTTAAGCAGTTACTATTAGGGTTGGGAGGGTTTCTTTAAAAATACATGTCATTACAGATTTCTGATTTCCTGTTATTGTAAACTAACCCAAAAAACTACTTCATTAAACTAATATAATCTGATGACTTTCTGTTATTTTTGAATTATGTAGTTAAAGAGTTTGACTTGTTTTAACTGACTATATCATTACTTTATACAGCTAAATGATATAGGTGCCTTAAACATCAAAACGGTCAGAAAAGGTCACTGATCACACATTTAACAACACGGCCAAATGCACGAGGAGCAATATATGAAATATTAATAACATAAAGCTAACAAATGTGTACAGTATACTTTGTTTGAGCTTAGACATGTATATATGCAAGGAAAAAGGTTATACATCAGAAATCAAGGCACAGGGTCCCAGGAAGATGATTTCAACAGGTATTTAAACATTTTGGTACACAGAAACTAGATATAAGGGACTTTCCCTTATTGAAAAAAAACCTGTTGCCTATCATAATCCAGTCAACAGACAACAACAATAATCATAAATAGAAGTCAATCTAAAAACTTTAACAGGCCATTGTGTTTTCATGCATATGGATATGTATACTTGTATAATAGACATGTAAAATGAGTGACAGCAAATGTAAAATTAACAACAAATATAGTTTAGTTCCCCTTTTTATTCTTTGTGAATTTGTCTTATTCTTTACTGAAATTTGGTGTTATGATAATCATTTTTGCTACTAATATTGAGCCATCAGGCAAATTTACCACTTTTAAATGAACATAAAAAGGTTTGTAAAACATGTTATGAAAACAGACCTGTAATGAACAAGAGGTCATGTTCAGGTGGGTGTACTGCACATTTAATGGCTTTATCTCAAGCTCCTGACCTGCAATTCGAGGTAAACAGGAAAATGCTTGCAGCATGGAAGGAAGTGGTCTTTATTTTTATTTTTTTCCAGAGTTGTGGACTGCTCCACATGGTGGACACAGATCAATTTCTCAAATGGACACTGATAATTGACTAACGGCAAATATGTTCACAAGGATAAAGAACAAACTGTGATGTTCCTTTTACTAGCATTAGCTGCTGAAAGCCTTTGCATTTCCTTTTAGTGAATCCATTGAATATAAATGCAAGGATTCTGAACTTGTAGGGTATATTCCTCCGAGAAATAAATAGCACAAATCCTTTAGTATTTTTATGTTTTGCTATGTATAGCCCAGCACCTGATATTTAGGGCAATGTAATAAAATTAACGTTTTTGAAAATACAAACCACACTTTATCTGAAAGTACTGAAAGTTTTTAAAATATAACATTTATATCATGAAACTATATTCATTTTGCACAATACCTCATCTAATTATTAATTAAGAATGTAAGCACTACTCATTAATTTTTAAGTACTGAAATATTCTAAAAGATTTAACTCTAAAAACAAGTATGTGAAAATGAGCAATATATGCAAATTAAATTATTTCTTTGTTGCTATTTAGTTTGCTAGTTGTCATTTTTATCCATAAAACTGTCTGTAAAAATTACAGTTTTAAGCGTCCATTAACTCTTTCTATATCTGTATGTTCAGAATCATTTAATCACAATGCTTACTGATAAAAACATGAATTCCACATGGTATGACATGTTGATCCCCTCTGGCTATGTCAAGGGTCACCTGCTTTAAAGCCCAAAGCTTGGGGTCAACACAGGGCCTGTAGGAAGTGATTTCATGACCGAAAAGATGTCAGCTTGTTTTCCTTTTTTCCTTTCCTGTTGTGTTCTGATAGGGACTTCCTCTCTAGTGGGAGTGGAAGTGGGTGTCACTCTCCAATTCGCCCACGCCATGAGCGGAAATGTCCATCACACACACACACACACCACAATTCCAGTGGTCCAGAGGTGAGAGGGTGGGGCCTGGAGAGATGACCAGCTCAGTGTGGAATTCCGCTCTGATGATTAATTAACATTTTGTCTCCACGCTGGTGACACAAGGATGAGTGTCTCCTGCTTTGGTTTTTTATCTCCCCCGTATTTCACATTCATTCACAAAAGCCCACAGGCACTAAGGGCACAGTGACCTATCCGAGCTTACAGCCTTCCTGATACCGTTCTAGGACAGGAGGAAAAAAATTATCCATTGTGAAAAAAAATAAACCTCTTCCCTCCTCTCCATAATCACCTCTATACAATACCATACGCATAAACCACATGGTAGAGAAAGTTATTCTTTTAACTTATAAACTCTAGGGTAGCTCCTAATTTCTGAAAGGACACTACTTGTTTATTCATTTTGTAGCATAGAATCAATGTAGTCACAGACTTATTTACAGTGGTTGATGTATACTGTCTTTAAATTGGTTTTAGGCACTGTAGGCTTATAATTCAGTAACTAGAAATTACTATATACAACAAAAAAGTACTATGACAACAATATTCATGTTATGACAGCGTTGAATCAAAGTGTGGGCTTTTTTCCCCCAGCAGTAAACAGCACATTTGCATGGTAATCTTCCTGAACATTTCTGTGTAAATAAAGCTGCCAGTACTGGTGGTCTGGCCGTCTTCCTGCCGCAGCCCTAGTCCCAGGGACTCAGGTGGTTGGGGCAGTGTGACATAAGCACACCGCTGCACCGCTCTCTTCCTCCCCTTGCTGAAAGATTAGTAGGAGCAAGTGTCCTGCCGGCAGTGCCCCCCAGCCGCAGGAAATAACATCAGCAGCCGTGTCTAACGAGGATGTGAGCCCCTGCGATGGCACATTAACGACAGGGCCTCGGACAGCCAGCCGCATCTCCAGAACAAAAGGCAACATGGCCGCGATTCAATAAGGATTGTTTTATAAGGGACAATAGCAACACACTGGCAGCACTTCAAAGAGGGTGGGACAAAGAGAGCTCTGCTGCACTTGGGTCTTTAAGTCATCAGTGTTTTTTCTTATAACTTTGATATTCACATTATTCAAACTATTTTCAGCAGTTTGTGTGGGAATTCCTCACAGGATGTGAGCACTATGCAATCACACTGATGCATAGGTTAGCTACTGATGAATTAGATAGCCCAAATATCAGACTTCATATTAGGCTAAACATTACATGGACTAAATTATCAGGCTATATTACAGGATGGGGTTAAAGGGATCAAAATATTAGGTTAAATACTGTATTGGCTTTTTTTATAACAGCTAAATTTAAGCCAATAACTAGCATAAGTGAGAGAGACAGTCACGAACTGTACACTGTGAATGGAAAAAAACATACACATTCCGCTCAATGCTGATTTTTCTCATGTCAAGAGAAGTTCTGGTATCTTTCTATTGTGTCCACATTTGAAAGTGATGGTGGACCTCTCGTGCGGCCAGGCAGGCAGCTCTGACAGCACAGTGCAGGTGTGAAGTAGAACAGGAATTAGTGCAGTACCTCCGCTGGTGAGTAACAAGCCTGCGAGTCAGGAGATCCCAGTGGGGGAGAGGGAGACTGTGCGTGTGTGTGAGAGTGCGTGTGTGTGTGTGAGTGGGAGACAGCCAGCTAGCCAGAGGTCCTGTGGCTGACAGCAGGTCCCTTGCCAGGATGTGTAACCGCACACTGCCAAAACAGGAAGCTCTGCAAGTCCCTCAGTGACTGACACACTGGCTCACTGGTGGAAATCCACAGAGAACCCTGCAAGCCTAAAAGTTTGTGCTGGGCTATGATGGTGGGGTCATCTGGTGTATGGAGGCTGAGCACTCACTCTATGTCATAGCACAGTAGCTTGCCCTTCTCTCTCACTTCAGAGTTCAAAACTTACAAAGTATCAGGGCCCACTAGAAATTCTGATATCTGATAATATGAACAGTCTGCTATTATTTTTAACAGTTTACTGACTGGTTGTCAACTGTCTGTTGTCATATTTTCTCACATACACAGCAGTAATTCAATAAGTGTTAAATAATATAAATATTGTAGCTCATGGGTGGGATTTCCCATAATATTCCCAGTATATTGCAAATAATTAACCTTTTTCCAACAGCAAATTATGTCCCAAAAGGGAACTTAAACCCTGTTATCGTTACACAGGAATCCACTGGCCCTGATGAAACTAACACAGATACTTTCTGCTTTACTCAAAACAATTGGTTTTATTATTCTACTACCAAATATTTCATTGGTATTTGCAATTCATTTTGTAATATATTGATACTTGATCCAGGAATCAATACAATATTGTCACACAAAAATTAGCGCTAATATGATTTTTTTCCCAGCCCCAACACAGGGCTCTACAAAAGACAGTGTCCTTTATTTATTTTATTTCCATGGCATTCCTTTTCCATTTCCATTTCTATAGGTCTGAAATGATGTGTAGCTGCCAAGAAGCCATTATTAAAAAAGATCTTAGACAAGAAAGAAGAAAGTGGCAAAGCAAAGCAAATAATCTAGCCACCCAGAATCCAGACCTCATTAAATATGTCTAGGATTACAAAAAGTTACTTAAAAAAAATCCTGCATCTTCTTAAAAACTGAAATTCTCAAAAGACAAGAAGTGATGCTAAAGGCAAAGGGTGGGCACATTTAGTTGAGCTTCTGAAAGTTTTTTTTTATTTGTATTTTTATTAAATATGTTTCCTGCAGTTTTTTACTTAATGCTGAAAACTTATACTTAACAGGCACTTTAAGTAGAAATAAATGGTCTCTGACACAGTAAAATGTCAGCTATGTCTTAAATCTAAAAGCACATTAGCATTTGCCAAAATCATTAAAAAGGTGATCATATTTCTGCTTACAAAGTTCCAAAAATATTTCAGCAATTTTTTTTATTTGTGCACTTTTAGTCCTTTTTATGAACATAGCATCTGAGTCATGAGTGAATATACTTTCTCTAGTCTATCATATGTGAATGTACTTCCTCTAGTCTATAATGAATCCAAAACAATAGCACTGCTTTAGAGCTCTGCTATTTCTTTTTCAGAAACATTTGAAACAAACATTCCAATCCTATGTGTAATGCTTTTCACTGATTAAGTACTAACAATGAAAATCAGCTAAATCATAATACCTGCTATAAACCATCATTTCCTATAAAATAATTGTGTGATTGTAAATGTGGCTTTAGTAATCACTGAAGCAAAAAAGTGAAGGACACAGAAGGTCTAAATTAGATATGTATGAGGATCTTGGTGTCAAATGGAATCAATATGTGGAGATTTCAAAACTGGACCAATTTAAATGAATGAAAACACCAAACACTGCTGGGTCTGCCTGGTGTTTCACAGGATTTCAGTGCAGCTGAAAATGATCAGCAGTTCTGTGGGGATCTGTCACTTTGTGAAACAACGCACGATTCGCATAGATCACGAGTACATACTCCAATGAGTGCCAATCAACTCTAAGCCCCGCCTCCATCTCTGCCTGCCCCCGATCCTGTGACCTTGGCCAGAGGGAGAAGCCTCCCACACTCTGTAGACTTCAAATTGATTCACACCTCTGGGAATCCGGCAATTTCCATGTAAAAGCCTCAGCTGAACTAAACTGTATATACTTAGGTATTACATTTCGATCTCCACCACCCCAAACAGAAAGAAAAACAATGCTCAAAAGAGAAGATTGGGACCACCCAAAAAAAAGAACAAAACAGGGTGAAGGGATGTGTCTGGTATAATCAAATCAGTGTTAGTTTAAAGAGTTGTTGGCGAGTTGGTAGGGTTCAGTGAGAACAAACTGAGCAAATACCACAATTCCTTTATGCTGATGGCCACCAGAGGGCCACTGCCTTTGACAGATTCACAATATGCAAGTCTGCCCATAAGGCAACACTAAAATATTAACTTACTGGGTGTTAAACTTAATAGCTTAAACAATACATTTAAAAATTGAAAGTAAAAAATAGGCAACATGAATGTATGAACTATTTTATGCAGGAATGTTGATCTAATTTTATCAATGAGCCTTACCTGCCCATTCATGTGAATGTCAGTAGGAGGACAGGTGGGATCTTCTTCTAGGTTGCCATGGACACAACGAAGAGAAAGATGTCCTGTGGAATATCACATGGTCATATAAGTCAGGAAAACAGTCTGAGCACCACAGTCAACAGCACCAACAAATATGTTTTAAATATATTGCAATGAAATTGTTTGGCATTCTTACACAGAAACGATAACTGTACTGTAAAAGATAATAGTATATTTAGCTACAAAGTTGCAGGCAAGTTTACTTATTTTACTCAAGAATTTTGATTTTTTGTAGAGAAATCTGACATAACATGAAATTAATTTTCTTAATTTATTTAGTAAAAGTAAAGCAACAGCAATAGCACTTTAGCATCAGATTACCTCTGAACAGAAACTTAACCTGTAGTGTCTTTATGCCTTCGTTATACGCATATTGCTGCATAAGATAGCCAACATGTTAGATTAAGAACATTGATTAAGAGGTTTCAAAACTCCATCTCATTTTACTGCAGCAAAACGGGATTGTCAAGCAATCATCGAAAATTTGCATTACATTTATATGATAAAATGTTGATATTTGGCAACCGTGTATCAGTATAATTTTGTTAATTAATGTGAAATGTCACAACATAATGCTGCATCATTTTTTCCCTCTCCTAGTGCTCAGTCTGCTGTACTGCAGTTAGTATTTAGTCTAATCATACTGCCAACAAATCAGTGTAGTTAATGTCCCATATGAACTTCTGAAAGGAAGTACCATTTGATTTACATAAAATAATATGAAGCACTTAAGTACCGTTTTTTATAAACCATTCAGACATTTCTAACAATGCAGCACAGTGGACATAGTTTCCCCCCCAGTAACACACTTTCTTGAACTAAGGCAGGACTTTTCTTGAAGATAAACTGCCATTACATTGCCCAACTGGCATTATCTGCCATTAACTTGCCAAACCTATTAGACCTTATTAAACTGTGATTTGGACTTAACTGTGCATCATTCAAACACAGCCACAAAAATAAAACATCAGCAATTCAAAAGTTTTCAAATTATAAAGCCAACAGCTCAGAAATCTGTAAAAATGTGAAGTGCTAGGTGAATTATCAGTTTTTTCTTGCTGAATTCCAGGAACAGTGCCATGCAAAATAAATCTCTGACTGTAGCAAGGCTAAAAGATGCTTGTGTTTCATTAATCTGCCCAGATAATGCTCTACAAACTTGCACAGACAATGACTGCTTTGGGGCTTTGGAAGCAGAAGAGGATAAACACACACTGCAGCATCTATCTATCCCTACCAAGCTTCATAAGACATGCTGTAGATACTGTAGATGGAAATGTAAAGCTCTGTTATTATCAAATTGATTATGCTTCTATAGATGTTGCATGTTAATATCTCAAGTGGCTCAAATTTTTACATTTTTAACTACAATGGATTCTAACATTTAAGGACTGATGCAGTACGCCCTGCTGAACTCTCCCTCTCTCTCTCACACACACACACACACACACACACACACACACACACACACACACACACACACACACACACACACACACACACACACACACACACACACACACACACCCTGGCCCTGTCAAGTCCTGAATTCTTTGACAACTGTCATGGTCTGAAATGCCCTGTGTCAGGATTAATCTTCTGCAGAGCAGGGTGGGCCAGCAAAGGCAGAACCTATTTAGTGTGTCTCCATGAAATGGCCCCCATCAGAAATATCTTCATCCCTCTCTGTCTCATCTACATGAGGAAAGAAGGTGGGATGAGATGGAGGGAGGAGGGGACGTCCAGAATGGAAAGGTCAGTGGATTCAAGGAGTCCATCACTCTGAGGTGGCAGGCATCTCTCCACTATGTCTATACGTGAGTGCATGTCTCCATGCAAAATAGACAGATGACTAAACTAAACATTCCAAAGAAAGTTGGGATGGGGCAATTTAGGGGTAAGATTTAAAAACTAAATAATCATGACATGTGATGTCAACAGGTGATTGTAATCATGATTTGGTACAAACACAATATCCATGACAGGAGAGTCTAGGCAAATATGGACAGAGGACCTTCGGTTTGTAAACAAATCCATGAGAAAATGATTGAAATATATTTTTAAAATTGTTCCTCAAAGGAATTAGTATATTTCTCCCTCTGTAATTTATAATAAATTAAATGATTCAAGGAGTAGGGATGAATTTCAAGGACAAGGGCACAAGTCTAAGCTGAACACTCATGATCTCTGATCCCTCAAACGGCACTACATCAAGAGTGTAGTTGATATAAACACATGAGCGAGGGATTACTTTGGCAATTTTTTTCATAAATGCCATGTAAAACTTTACTATGCAAAACTGATGTTAAGCCTGTCTTACATTAACTTCTCTGGACTTGGAGGCATCCTGGATGGACATTACCCTATGTGTACTGTAGTGGGAAAAATAAGTATTCCAGATATTTTTGTAAGAAAATGACACCTTGTGATTCAGACCAAAGACAAAGGACCATCCAAACTGTTATTATCAACCAAGTCCAAAAGTCAGGGCCTGTCATGGTGTAATGAATAATTTATACTTCTGTGATGCGGCATTAACGCAGAAAAGATTAGATTGAGATATCACTGAGATATTACAGCAGCATATGCTGCACATTTTACAAAAACATGGCTGCGAAAGGAGAGAGCACAGTTTATGGAGTGGCCTACTTACAGTCCTGACCTGTCCTCAGTGGAGAATGTGTGGAGAATTTAGAAATAAAATATGTGATGACGATGACCCTGTACCATTGCACACATTAAGACATGATGGGGAAAGAATAGGGCAAAATAACACCTAAGCACTTCATTGCTGGGCACTGTTAATGCAGAAATGTTTTTTTATGTGTGATGAGCAGGAATAGAAACATTACAAAATGGTTAACATTTTACTGTCCCAACTTTTTTGGAATGTGTTGCAGGTCTACAATGCAGAAGGATGCATGTTAATAAAAGAAATGAAGCAGACCAGTCAAAACATGACATATTCTGGGTTCATACTTTCTACAATGAAAAATACCATCAAAATAAACACAAGAAACAAAGAAACAAAAAAACACAGGTTTTTCCATTCTGCTTTAATGGTTCCTGATGTGAGGTTGTATTTTCTTTTCCTAGATGTTTTATTTATTCCTATCACTAATACTACTTTGTAAAAAAAAGTATCCCTATATACATATACATAGTTGAATTCTTATGGAAATGTGGAATCTAATAAAATCTATTCTGATTGTCTTTCTTTACACTACTACCACACCAAATTAACCCATCTGTTTTATTAAATAGGGGTTTCTTATTATGTTCACGTTTGGCTCTGAATGAAACATGAGCAGCAAAATCAATATTACTTGTAGTTACAACAGAAGCGAAGCCTTGAATGTATCTGAATATTAACATGTAGCACAAATGACAACTTGAAAGGTAATATAAGTTGTAGAGCAAAATATATGTTATGTGGAATCTGGGAAAGAAACCGACTTTGCAGTAAGCGTGGTCACGGTCTACAAATCTAATTTTAAATACATTAAATAGAACATTTTGTCCTAAAAAAGGCAGAACATGTGTAGCTATAAACAGTTTCACAGAAGAAACCAAATTGGTTTGCTCTGGATTGACTGTATTTCCTCCATCGTGGTTAGAAGGACCACACGGGCAATAACTGAAGTATGTATACAACAAAAGATCCATTTCAGAATCAGCAGACAGTTTTTTTTAGACATTCTTTATAATCAGTCTTTATAATAGTTGAGAAATGGAATATATTAGGCAAATCTTCAGTGGCTCACTCTATAGTATTTAAGTTGCTTTATCCACAGACAGCATTGGTTGGTTGTCATGTTTTTTTTAGTGATATCAAATTCCAGTTTTCAGTCATCAATACAATATTGATAACGGTATAACACGCTTAGAGGAGAAATGCCAAGTCTGTTAAGTCAGCTAACAGACAGACATGTTGGTTAGCATCACGTTGAGTGTTGACAGAAAGAGAGGGTCATCCTATCCAACCAGACAAGAATGAGGCAAATAATGCTTTCTCTGACCCCCAGCCTTCGGTGGTATACCATTGACTCACAAAGTCCCAATGATAGACTCTGTGTTTCCTGAACTGAATCAAATCAAAACTCTCCGTGACTGGTCTCCTAACACTATGCAGCATGCCCATCCAGTCTTAATTATCAGTGTTCTTTATATGTCCACAATGTTATGCCCTGCACTGCTTTATGTTGTACAATATTTTGAAATGTTGTGTGAACTATGCATACTGCCACACTGAGAAAAGTCAGAAAATAGTTTATACTTCTCTGGTATAATAAAAATACAGTTAAATGGAACTGAACTGAGATGGATTAAAATAAATCAAATTAACAAAAGAAAGGTATGAAAAAAAAAACTCACAAAAGGACATGTCAGGAAGTTTTTACTTTTTGAAAATATTCAGCCATGTTGTCTTGGCCTGCCCTTTTTCATTCCCACACTGAGACAAGCCAGGCCCTGCAGGATAATCACAGTCTAATAGGAGAGAATATTGAAAGCAGCAGCTCAAGCAGCAGATCCTCTTTCTTACCGCTCTCTCCTCCTTCCCGAGCAAAATGTTAGCACATGGCTGCACAAGATATTGATCATTTTATAACATAGCAATCAACTGTTAGAAAAACAAGAGACCTTTCGGCTGACATTCGTTTGCTGTTTGTTTTGGAGTCTTCTCTGCCAATGGCAGCTGGAAACCCGACTTTTTAGAACAGTTTCAAAAAATGCCATGACGGCTACGAAACGGGTCCAGAACGCAAAAGATCCACAGAGCTTTAGCAGGAAAAACTAACATCAAGTCACAGCGCTTTTCACTGCTTACGCCTTCAGTGCCAGGCATGAGAAAAATGAAGACTGGGAGACAAAACCCTAGGCAAAAGACTTGCACTGAAATGCCTAAAAGGTCTTCTTACAGCCAAACAGACACAGTGGTTGGCACTTGTAAAAACACACCTTCTTGGTCGTGCTTTGTTTGCATGATTAGTTGCTGGTTTTTTTTCCATTAGATAAAGTTGTAAGGTTGTTCTCTCTTAGGTGTCCTACTTGCCATGCATGGATGCTGCATGCTGGGAGAGCTAGACGTATCCCCATCCTGGGCCTCTTTCTAATGATTTTCCCCTACCTGCACATCTGCTGCTGTTTTAATTAATACTCTAAGGAGGTTCATCAGGACTAATCAAAACCATTGTCACTTATGAGGCTGGGGCTTCGTTAAAACAGAACTAGGTACTTTTCATGGGTGGAATGAGGGAGCTTTCTACAAACAGGCTACATAATTGACCCTCTTTCCAGTAAACAATGGAAACAATCAAAGGGAAAAAAAGCAAAAAGAAGGCCGCACTTTTGACTTGGGATGCACAATATTAGTGGATATATTATTCTGCAATGCACAGAAAAACCTTATTATTATTATCATTCAAAGGAATTACAGTTGATTCTTTGATTGATACTTTAGCACCCAGTACAAGGCTTGAAGATGTCATTGTGCTGCTCTAGCTTCCATGTGCAAATGTGGTCACAGTCACAATCAAAAAACACACCCATAATAACAAATTAATTATTGTTGCACTGGCGTATTCACACTGGTAACACTAGTTGAATTAGTTTGTTATACATGTATGTAAAGGAGCAATGTGTTTGGTTTCATCTAGTGGTGAGATGGCAGACTGCAACCAAGTGAATATCATCACATCCCCTGTCTCAGTCCTCCCTGTGAAACAAAAGGCATTCTCTAGAGTCAGGGTTATCCTAAAGGTGTTAATTACTAGAGGCCCCATAATACAATATTACTGTAGTTTATATAAATATTGCAACATGATGAGTTTTTTAACTGTAAATTTTGTCCCCAAAGAACATTTGTCAACATCAGTTTTATCTGATAAGTTAAAGATGAAGACATACAGACAAACTGACTAAATCTAGCTAAAATCTTTCTTTATATTTAATATGTTATAATACAATATTGTCAGACTCTGTTGGATGATACATGGGCTCATTCTGTGTAGATATATTGGCTCATTTGAAGCTAACAAAAAACAGTTTGTAGTTACAGGTGATTACACACTAATGAAAACATGGTTTTGTATACTTTATATCATCTCTGCTAAAAGATTAACCCTTAATGTAGTAGGCAGATCTAGTCTTGCAAGATTTTTGATGCATGGTTCAACACACAAGTAACACTCCAAACCAGTATTTGCATGACAGTAACCTGACTTTCAATGTCAGACAGACTAAACATTTGTTAGCTAACTTAGCCAGGTTTAAATGGCAATGCAACAACCTGCATTTTTCCTCTTATGTCCTTCTGTAAAGATGCAAAAATGTGTTATGGCTTACCTCTTACTGCTAAACTTTTAAATAGTTCAAAGAGAACATTTCTCAGTACAACGCTATCTACTATTCATCATATTGTGAACAGATTCAGGGAATTTGGAAAAATCCTAGTTTGTGTAGGGCAAGGCTGTGAACCCCTTTCGAATGTACATGACCTTCAAGGCCTCAGGCGGCACTGCATGAGAAACCCATCATGCTACTGTGTTAAATATAGCTACATGGTCTGGAGAGTACTTCAGAAAACCACTGTCACTTAACAACGTCCACCGCTGCATCAAGAAATGCAACTTGAAACTCTATCACGCAAAGAGAAAGCCATACATTAATTCTAGGCAGAAGCAAAGCCAAGTATTCTGCATAGACACAAAGTGTGTGTACCTGACTGGCTTGGCTGTGTCCACATCTGTCTCCTGTTGAAGGCATATGGCGGATCATGAAGAGGAGAATCAGACAAGATGCCCAAGGACTGTTAAGCAACTGAAGTCTTATATCAAGCAAAGACAGGCTAAAATGCAACTTGTAAAACTGCAACAAATAATGTTCTCTGTTCCAAATAGTTAAATAACAAGGGTGGTAAACATGGCTTTGTCCTAACCCTTTTTACTGCGCTGTTAACAAATAAAAACAAATTCTAAAACGTATTTATTTTTATAAAACACAATTGAGTTGGTCAGTGAAAACAAATCTACATTTTCTTTGTACTTTTATGAGTTAATATGAATAAATGACCCATATTTTATTTCCAATAGAATATAGAACACATATCAGATGTTTAAAAGTGGGACATTTTACAATTTCATTAAACTCCTTTAGAACTTGATGGCAGCAACACATCTCAAAAAAGCCGGGACAGGGCCAAGGTTACCGTTGTGTAACATCCCCGCTTCTTTTAATAACAGTCTGCAAACATCTGGGGAATTAGCAGACCAATTGCTGGAGTTTTGGGAGAGGAATGCTGTACCATTCTTGTCTGATGTAGAATTCACTCATGATGCACCAAATGTATTGGTAAAATGTATGGACTATAGGCAGGCACTAATGCAACCCCATACTATCAGAGATGCAGGTTTTTGAACTGTGGACTGGTAACAAGCTTAACGGTCCCTCTCTTCTTGAGCCCACAGGACACAGTTTATTTTTTCCAGGTTTTTTTTTATTCATCTGGCCACAGAACAGTTTTCCATTTTGCCCGAGTCTATTTTTTCAGAGTTTTTAATTGTCCCACAATTTTTACATGCTGATTTTTGCAGATTGATGAACCTCTGCCTATCTTTGGTCCTGAAAGACTCTGCCTCTCTAAAATGCTTATTTAAACCCAGTCATGAGACTTAGTTGTAAATTGCTTCTGCAGCTGTGATTATTATTGCCACTTACTTTTCCAGCCTTTTGTTTTCGCTGTCCCAACTTTTTTGAGATGTGTCGCTGCCATCAAGTTAAATATGAGTTAAGAATTTTCATGAAATGGTAAAACGTCTTTTTATCTAACATGTGTTCTATGTTCCAGTGTAAATAAAATATGAGTTTATGAGATTTGCAAATCATTGTATTCTGTTTTTATTTTACACACTGTCCCAACCGTGGGGTTGTAAATAAATGGCTATTATTATCACACTAAAAGTAGAATAAGAGTCCCTAATTTTGACTGTATTTATTTCAGAGATTCTGATACTGTAGTCTTTTTATGGGACTGCAACATGTGGTAAAGAACTGAGTGCCATTTCCATTCTGGCCTGCACTTCACTATGCTTCTTTTTCATATCTGGCAGGGATTGGGGGTTGGGGGGGCTGTGCATGCAATAGCTCCAGCAGTTCTGCCCGGCTCTACTGCAACGCCCTCCCTGATTTATGGGCGACGACTGACCTCTGAGGCCGTAACACGGTGATGGGTGACTGGCTCTCAACGGTAAGCTACTGGCACTTGACAAAGTGCCACGAGCAGAATGAATTTACTTCTCTTTTCCTCAATCATCAACAGGCACGGCGGCTCGCTGCCCTGACCCCCTCTCATCCTGACTGCTATAACAAGATCTCCCATCTCAGGCAAGAGAGAGAGAGAGAGAGAAACAGAGAGAGAAAGAGAGAGAGAGTAAGAGAGAACAAGGGAGAGAGGAGAAGAGGTGCTGAAAAATTTACTGTCACATCTACTTTCCAATGAGCTCCGGTGAGCACTTCTTTCACCTTCACGTTGCTTTGTGAGTCCAGGGTGAGAGAGAGAAAGATGGACAGACAGATGGATATGGAGGGAGGGTTGGGTCAGTAGGGACACATAGTAGAGCCCTAAATGCATCAAACAAACTTTCTTCAGGAATCAATTTCCCAAATCTTATCACCACAGGCACTTTCTCCACTCTCATGCCTTTGGAAGTCATGCCTATGTTTGCCTTCATCAACCAGGTAATACCTGAAAGCCAGTTAAATTTAATAACTAATAAATCTTCAGGGGTGCTGAAATTTTACCTCCTCTGCAAATGGTGGCTGTCTACATTAAAATTAGTCTGCTTGAGAATGCTGAAAAAATAGATGTGTCAGACTACACCAAATGTGTACTTACTAGCACAGTCTTTTTTTCTCTTTTAATTGACGCACTACTTTCACTTTAATGCAGAAATCCATGCGGCTTTATTGTTGTTACAATAGCATGGCGGGGATTGTAAATTCTGAAGGTAAAAAATGCATAATTTTCTAAAATAGGCTTTTAAATTATCCCACAGTGTAAATGTTGGCCCATTGCGGCAGCTGAGACACGGTGGGTTATAATTGAAAATAAAAAAGCCATTTAAAAGACATTCAATAAGCCAGTGGGAAATTGATCAGGCTATAAAAGCTGTCCTCTCACGGGTGGGGAGACTGGTGTGGAGAAGGAGGTGCAGACAGTGCTGATTCCAACACAGCACTATCCCTGCAGGCTTTACTGTCTGCTTTGAGCTACTAACAAACTCCACTAACCGAGAGAACATTCTCCAGCAGAATCAAACACATCTACACCTCTACATGCAGTACAGTTTCAGTCTAGTTGTCAAAATGCATTGCACTCTTTGAGTCCATATAAAGGCGAATGATGTCCTGGTCTGTATGTTTTCAATTGCATGTGTTTTGTAAAGTCTCAGAAAGGGAGCTGACAGAGAAAGGTGGAAAAAAAGAAGAAGAAGAAGAAAAAAAAACATATTCCACCTCTGCTTCTTTAACTTTCAATTCTCCTAAGCATCCCTGCTTCACAGCCCCTGGCTATTGCCTTTCTCAATCTGTCCCTGGGGATGCAGGAGTTATGGGCCCTGTCGATAGAAGAGAAAGGGATGTTATTCCCCTGTCACCCTCAGCCGCTCCTCCGGCAGCACTGGTCTGATCTATGGCCGCAACGCTGGGGGAGAAGTGTCTTGATGCACCATTGGTTTCCAGCGCTGTCAACCGCCCCCAACCCCCGGACGCCCTCTATGCAATGGTCCCTGCTCAACTACCCCCTTTTACCCCCCTCACCAACCCTTCACAATCCCCACCATCCCAGGCTAAGGGAGCCCTCCCGGGTTCAAGGGTGTGACATGGTGTGTTAGAAGAGGTCACCCCTAAAGGGACACGGCCCAGTGATTGAAAGACCTTGATTTGGTGTCGAGACTGGGATTAAACGATGACCGGCAGGCGTTTACCTGAGGTGGGCTCCTAAAGGAAAATGTGCACAGCTGGCTGCAGCTCTAGCACCACATCTAATAGATATAATGATCAATGAAGATTCTCCAAGAGGAAAGAAAAGACATAGAGAACCTTTAGTGTCCAGCAGCATAGTCTGTGGATTTCTACGCTCTAAAAAGCAAAATGGGGTTGGTTGGTAGGTTGGTTGATTGGTTGGAGTGATGCCTACACTTTAAAAAGCGTTTGGTCAGTTTAAACTGACTTCATGTGGCATTAAGTACATTAACTAGTTTTATTAAACCTAAATAAACACTTTAAATGAATAAAGATTTCAAAGTAATTTAATTAGTTTATTTTCTTGTTACCACATGAAAGTTTTTTCAGGCTGAACACTTTTTACAGCAACAACTTTTAAACGTTTTTTTTATTATTATTTATTTATTTATTTTATTACTTTTATTTTATTTTTTATTATTTTTGGAAATGGTATAGAGCAATTGATCAACTTATTGCACTTTGTAAACAACTGTACAATACAGAAACGGTATTTATTATTACATTTTATTTTATTTTTTTAAACTTTTTTGTGAGGCTATAAATCTTTACATATATTTGTCAAATTTTTAAAAATTGCAATTTTATCATAAGGTAACGTCGCACAGAATCTATACTGAATAACAATTCTACAGTATAGATCTAGTTTATTGTGGTACCTGCATGCTCTTTACATTTGCCTGAGCAGATTTCACCCAAGGCAAAATGTCGAAGGCAATTTGATCTTAAATATACATACACATGAGAGCACGTAAAGTACTCGTGGGTACATAAAGTGCTCGCTGTTTTAGCTGACACCCGTCAACAATTAGGCTGAAGGGTGGCGGCAGAGAGAAGGGCCAAAGCCCACAGAGGAAAAGAGTGGGCATATCAAGAATCTGCCACCCTTCCCTTCAGTTAGCCTAAGGCTGGAAGATAAAATATTGGCCCACTCTGATGTTCAGCAGAAACATTGGTCATGAATGGGGGCAGGGGGGACAAAGCAACTTTAATGGTGGACAGCTCAGGTGGCAGTGGCTCACCCTTCAGTGGTGGCAAACCTGCTATGGGCAATCTGACTGAATAAATAGACAGATTCATAAATAAATAAATATCTTTAAAGAATGCAAGACTACACGGGGCTGCCATCCATCATAGATCCCATTACCACAAAGGCTGGAGTCATATGTATAAAGGAGCCGGCCTCCTAAGCAGAAACAAATCCAACTTTCTTTCCAATCTGTTATCACTGACACTGACAACCTCCCCAATGCCCCCACCATGAGTTATGAATAGATTTCTTTTCAAAAGTCTACACAATATCATGTGTTTAACAGTGGTTGTTAAAGCCTAAAGAGCCGCACGACTTGGTGTTTTCAAGAAGAGGCTGGATTAGCTGATTAGCTGATTCAGATGTGTTATAGCACAGAGAATACACCAAACTATGTGTTTGAAGTATCTGATTTCTTTATGGTAGGAGAGAGTGCGCCATTAAATTGTTTATTTAGCTGGAGACCATATCAACTAATAGAAAAGATTTTTCTGCAGACAGAACGTGCATTGTACATATAGGTGAGTAACAACTTGACCATTATGCCCAATTATTAGTACATATCAGGAAGATATCAGACTTAAAGCATTAAATCAAATAAGTAACAACAGTCTCAAACTTTATAATATTCCCTTTACCCTGTTTTATAACATGGGTACATTTTCCCTCCAATAATTTGAGAAAGAGAGAAAGAACGTGGCAAGCATTACAGTGTGGACAGGGAGAGGAATGTAAACAATTCCTCAAGTGACAATGTACTGTGCTTGCTGTTTATTTGAGTATTTACAAGATTAAGTTCAAATCAGGTGGTAAGTTCCAGCACTTCTAGCAACACAACCTGACTTGGAACCACCCTTTTACCAAACACCAAACAGCTGCCATAAAGCCTTGGTACTTACAACTGCCAAGGCCAAGCCCTATCTGACTATACTTACAGAGCAGAAAAATAAGGATAAAGGTAAATTGCAAAAATAAAAAGAAAGAGGCACATTTTACTCAGTTCAACAGACTCTTATTGCAGGCTTTTTGGACATGTTCTAGTTGTTAAATTTTTTGCCTAAGCATTACAGTGGCAGAAAAATAAGCAAAATAGGCACATTTTAGCCTGAACATAATTTTTAAATAGAGAAATTATGAATCATGCTTCATCACATCAATATGTGATTGCTGAACATATCATATCAAGCCCATGAACATTAATATGAACGTGGTCCGCTCTTTACTGCTACATTTGTCTCCACTGTTCTAGACAGAATTTTCACTAGATGTTGCAAAAAAATATGGCCAATGATGTTGGGTGACTAAACATGGCTCAAAGTTGTCATTTAAATTTAACCGAATGATATTAACACAATGTATTGAACTCTCTACAGACTTGTCAAGGTCTCCCACACTACACTTAGTATGGACCTCAGTATGGTTCTTCATGGCGTGCTATTATACAAATTTTGGGACTTGTTTTGTTTATCCTTAGAAGTTAAAAGCTTGTTATGCAACCAGCATCAACAGGTTCAAGTCTTCCAACTCATCTTTTTTCATTTTGTTTTTTAGTGTTAAGCAATAATGAAAAGGCTACAAATTGAACTTATTTTTCTCCATACAATCCACATGCAATAATAAATTTTAATCAAATTTAAGTCATTATGAAAGATTACTTTTTCTGCTAAAAAACATATATATGTGGTTGAATGAAATTTCTTCACCTGCTTCAATAAGCAATAACTGAGAAATAACTACTATCAAATTGAATTTAACTAAACCATCCTTTTGTTATTGCTGCTGATAACTGCAGCCTCTTAGGGCTTAAAAAAAAAACATTTGCATCAAAGTCTCCATACTATGAATGGAAAAACTGATATTCGGTCAATGTAGTCCATCGTAAGTTAAGCGAATGGTAAAATGTTGTTAACGGCAACTTGAATCTGTTTAAAATGGCACTAGATTAAGAAAGAAACAGAGGAAAAAGAGAGTGTTGATAAAGTCTTTGTGCATGAGGCTGCTGCATGAACACTGTCACCTTTAACCTTCAGTTTCCACTGTGAATGTATGTACAAGAGATAAAAGAAGAAATATAGCGCAGGAAATTAAATGTCCTTTTTTTCATTCCTTCTATTTCAGTGTTGTTCCCAAACTCAATCTTTTTAAAGCTCAAAAGGCACTTGTCCTTACCCTCTTTCTTTGTGAACAGGGCAACATCCCATACAGTGTCTTGTACTCAGCCAATGCAAAGCGGAGTCTTGGAGGAGTTAAAAGCATGAAGTGATCAAAACCGCTCTTAAATGGTTTAGATTTCTTGCTCATTCTTGCACAAAGAATTACCTGACCTTATTCATAAGAGTAACAATATGGAGCACGATCATCATTATGGAGATGCAGCAATATAGATTGCTCAGTGCCGTCTCGGCACAGGGCCTTTCACTGTGGTCTGCTGCAGCAGTGTCCTTTGTGGCATTTTCTAAAGCTTTGTACATGGCCACTGCCTCATACAGTGCAGCGGATCCAATGCTTGGTGCACTGCTTTAAAAAATTGCTCAGCTTTATAAACAAATATTTAGTCATGGGCTGCGTTGCATGGGATTATCAGCATGATTAGTTGCACTGCTTATGCGAGTAGGGCAGTCCCTGCTGTATCTGTATAAAATCTGTGCAAAAGAATAAAAAACAAAATTCCATTTGCATTCCCATTACTGTAACACCAAGAGAAGTAAACAGCCACCTTTAAGTTAACCATAACCACCGGGCTCTCAATCTGTATGTGTTTCTGCTGGTCTCTGATTCAGAAAGCAACAAAATACTGTACATTATACACATGACAGAGCAACTGCATGGACATTTATTCTGACAATGTAAACCTTTGAGCTCACAAAAAAAAACCAATTTGATTATACTTTCTTCAGGGCTAAACCTAATGTGTTTCATTTGTAAAGAGCAGAAAAAGAGTGCTGATAAAGTCTTTGTGTATAAGTCACATTTAACCTTCACTTTGCATATAAGTGCAACTAATAGTGTACAACAAACATAAGTATGGCTTTTCTGCACAAGTGCACAATATCTATTTATTTGCCATGAATTTGGAAGCAAGTTCTCTAGAATGTCACTGTATGCTGTAGCATTATGAAATGTAAGGGGCCAGCATCTCAGGAAGCTCTAGAAGGAAAGAAATTTGATGAACTGATTTCTTTTACAGCTAATATCTACTGACACCATCACACTAAGTCACAGAACTCACTGCTGCAATCCATTCTACTGCCAATGTTTGTCTATGAAGACTACATGCTGGTATGCTAACTTTATGTAACTGAAACAGCCAAACCCACAAACCCCATTTCTGGTCATATAGTGTAAATCACTAAAAATTGGACTTATTATAAGTAAATAAACAGTAATTGTGTAATAAAATGTGTACAAGTGTGTTCTATTTGATGATGTGTAAGAAAATTACAGTACTTTGAGTAGCGGTGCAAAACCTTTGCACTAATGGAAGTATTCCAAATCAACTCATAACAGCTACAATGAAGTCAATTAACATCTACAATCCCTCATATTTCTTAATGATGAAAACATGTGCATTGGACATTGATTATTAATCCTTCAGTTTAATTAACCCCCAATTGTAGAACATAAAACTATTATGCTAGGGAATCAGCAGTAGTACATTTCATAACAATTCAGCATGTCATTTTTCCCTGCTGTCAAACTCACCATCCTTCTCTTCTTTTAAAAAAAAAATCTAACTGGCATATAGCCTTTTGCCAATTACTGTGATGCAACCCAATAATGTTGAGGTCAGAGAAGGCGAGTGGAGCCCCGCAGTCTGCTGTGTCTGGAGAATGTTACAGTCTAAAACATAGCTGTCATTCTGAAGTTCACCACCGCTCCACCAGTCACTAGGCTTTCCCTCTGCTTATAATGCAGCACAGATTTCTACAGAAGAATCTCTGCTTTATATACACACAACAACACACATACTTAACAACACACACACATTAAAATGTACACAAAGGCTATGCAGAACTTCTTAAACATGCAGTTACTGAAAAAAAAACTCTGGCAGCGTAATAAGCTAAAGTAAGAGCCAGACACTTACTCTCATGGCTATAGCTCAGGCTGGTGCTGTCACTATCTGTGCAGAGGCTTCCTGCC
Source organism: Prochilodus magdalenae (assembly GCA_024036415.1). NCBI lineage: Eukaryota > Metazoa > Chordata > Actinopteri > Characiformes > Prochilodontidae > Prochilodus > Prochilodus magdalenae. Next base: position 126,530 of record JAMWET010002558.1, read on the forward strand.
TGATTGGCATCAACGCCAAGCCCACCCAGGGCGCTGGGCACAGGGGAGCTGCCTGGCCGAGAGCTGTGGACAGAGCTGGATGGTCTGGAGCTGCCACAGTTCTGCGGGAAATAGCAGAGGGACACTGTGTCAGAACTGTGTCAAACAAAGCCATTCTATTCCAACAGTGAAGGCATCTGGCACTCAGTGAAGTTAGCACATACAGAAACATACAGCTGAAAAAGCACACACATAACAGCCTCTTTCAACAGGCTCTTGAAAGTGCTTGAAATAAGAACATAAATCTTTGGCCTCAATTTGATTCAATTGTCGTTCTTTACGAAACATTTTGATGTATCATGACATCTCTAATTTCAAGCACTTGCTTGTTTTGATACAATTTAGAACACGCATTCAATGCATAAATGTGACTGGATGAACTACTGAGACAGTAATGGAATAGGCAATAAAAACAATTGTAGACCACTATAACCACCATCGTCTCCCAAAGACAACGGAAACTGTAACAAAGGAAAAGGGCGGACATTTTCAAAATGACTAAATTATGAACACATACTTTTACATTATTTATTCAGATATATGAACCAATGCATTTTACATTGTCCCTAGAGCTAGCTTATCTCATTAAACATCTCCCAAAATATATTCATACTAACCCCAACACACAAACAGGAGATATGTTATTAGAATGACTCCAAATGGTGTCTATCACTGTGTGTTTGATTACTAACACATAAAGACACAACATAAAGTAATGAAAGAAAGTTAGATACACGTCCAGCAACAAATCCAGACAGGGTGATGCATAGGGAAGGTAAAGTGATTTTCAGGAGATAAAATAGCATAAAAACCTTCTAACATGCAATCTAGTTTGACTGTGGGGCATATTAGGCATATCACAGATATAATACTAAAGTTATATTTAATAATATCTAGGTGAAATGGCCATAAATAAGGGATAGCAATTTGACAAAAAAATGATACAATAAACGAGTGAAAGCGGGAAGCCACCAATTAGTGTGATGCATATCTATGAGCTGTCATTCATTATTAGCCTCAGCTAAGAATTTTGTTCAAACTACTACTTTAAGTAAGGGTACATTAATAATAAATATCAAATATGCATCAAATTTGAGACATCACTCAACTATATTTTACCAAAAAACATTTACACTCCTTGGCCAAAATGGTCTCAGTTATATGTCATTTATTATCTCTTTAATCACCTCTCACCAAGAAATACATAACATTGTTGATGTTCAGCCAAGACTTCAGAAATCATGGATGTTTACAGTGTTTCACACTGTGAAAATGCATACATATGTAGCATACAGTCCAGCTCTTTTCCATCTTATATCTTGTCAAAACTTGAATTAGGATCAAAAAACTAATCTGCTTCCAATTTATATCTATATTTCAGGGCTGTCATGGACCCAGACCCAGCAAGTATTGAAGGAGGTTGTTTTTTACTTGGCCAGTACAACTGACAGCTTTATTCCTCCAAGCAATCTGCCACAGTGTGTACAAGTGTGAGGTCATTCAGGTCAGCTGACAGTTGGTATCAAACATTCTAGTAACGCTGCTCAGGCCTACATAAAAATGATATTAGGCAGGAAAAAAATAGAATCCAAAAGGTCAAAAGGACAGTAGCCTTTAAACTAAAATATGATTACTTAGTACAGACGTCTAGCTTCTTGTTAATTGTCTGACAGTATTAGGACATGACCTTCGGATAATTGTTCTTGTGGAGAAGGCAAGAACTATGTGTTTCCAAATGAAAATTAGTTGTCCAGTCCACTTTAAGGCCATAAAATCTGACCTACATAATTACTTTCTTCCACTGGATGGCTGGGTTTTTTCTTATAAATATCATTCATTATTATTTATTATTTTATTTATTATTCATTTTTAATGAATGAAGTAAAATGGCCATCAAAACAGGCTCCTCAGATATCAAAGAAAAACAATACATTGAAAATAACTCTGCACACTGGTCCAGTCCAAAAAAGAGCAGTATATGTTTTCATCCTGCTGTACAGCATGTCCACTGCCAAACCACTCAGGTAGATACAGTATATCTCCCTCAGATTTATGAAGCAAAACAGCATTAGCTAAAAAGCCATCCACTGCGTACAGCTGTCGACTCCCACCGTGTGGACTTAGAAAATTGGAAAATTGCCCTGAGAGCGCAAAAGGGTCCCACCGCTAATACGGTCCGTGACGATATATATCAGCCACTACCTGCCGCTTGTGTTTGGGACTGCGGTCGTTTTTTACTAGTCTCAGACTTAACAGTGTCGGGCCTGTCAGGGGGGTCAAAGGAAAGAGGGAGGGGGGGCCATAGTCTAAAATCAATCTACCTTTAGAAATTGTCTCATTCGGCTCTCAATGACCAGGTGGCACGGCAGGGCTGAGAGGGACATACTACATACTGCCGTAGGCCATAAACCATGACAAGCCTGGAGGAGAGTTAATATGATCATTCATAAAGGGACAAGTTGCAGTGGTGTAGTGGATCTCATGAGTGCATTGAGGGTGTGTGTTTGTGTGTGTGGGAGTGAGAGAGAAGCACAGAGGGGTGGAAGGGTGAGGGGGGCAGGGGCTATTAACTACTTTTAAACCGCTTTGCAGAAGCTAAGTGATCTCCACGAGCAGTGGCCCTACGTATAAATACTGGGCTGACAGTTTAATGTCAAGGGACACGCTTGTGCAGGATTAGAAACTTGTAACCCTGGGCTGCTGGCTGACATTCTTGGGATTGAGGTGGCCAGAGTGGAAAGGTATACTACCATTCATTAATAAATAAATAAATACATATCACTGTTTAAGTCTGCTGAAAAAAGGTAATATACATACATCACTTAAGTGATAATGAGAGTTCACTTAAATACTTAATCTAAAACCTTTAACTAACAGCTCGATAAGCTGGTTGATAATACAGACCAACCATCGACAACCACATCGGTTTGTCAGTAAAGCACTGGTTAATTACATTTTTAACTCATTTTTGCTCAGACAGAATTATATCAGCCAATATTATTAGTTCTGTTTCATCAGTTATAATTAATATTAGTTTGACTTACAACATTTTCAATGAAAAGAATTTCATACAACTTACAGAAAAATTTTGAGCTTTCCGTCTCTCTTTGATCCTTTTGACAGTGTTGCGTATCTGTAAGAGAAAGAGAAAGTCAAATTCACAAAATCATGTCCACTGAAAATACATGACTTTATCTGCACAACACAAAATTCAGTCTAAAAAAGGAATACAGACACCAAGCAGCTGGCACAGAGTACTAGTCACTCGGTGGAAGAGAATGAGTGTAGACTGAAACATTCCAGTTTGTCACAGGTAATGGGTCCTGAAAGTGACATGCAGAGCTGCTAAAGTAAGGAGAGCACTTTAACCCATCATCTGTCACATGACACCATGGGCCACAGACATAAAGCACTGAAGGAAGGGACCATTCTTGCAGAACAGATTGCATTTGTACAGTGTGAGAAAGCGAGAGGATGTATGGAAGTGCACACATAATGACACCGCGCCTGGGGATGACTGACTATAACGATACTACATCAGCATTGCCAGATAACTGCTCTGAATTTCTATATATCGGTTCAACATTTCGATTACATTTCTCCTGCAGCTGTGATAGCACTGGAATTCATGCCTGTGAGGTCAACTCACACAGCATTAAACAGCAGTTATCGTCTCGTATTAAAGCTCCTAAACTGGTCCTTTTAGCATCCGTATACTTAAATCATTATTCATGTGAACATATACTGTAAAAAGTGGAACAAGATGGAGTTTTGAGCCAAACCAGTTCAACTGCATGTTACTTCATTAAGTCATTTCTTTATGTTACACTGACAAACTATTTAACCAGTGTAGTCTGGGAAATGTTCATTAGCAAATCAGAAGACACAAAAGTAAGTGCAGCATAGGCAGCACTGCACTGGGTATCAATAAGAAAGATTATTATTTTTGCAAGGTCTTAAAAATGAAAATAAGCGCTTACACAAACTGCAAATGAGTAGTAAAACAGTAGCGTTTATCGCATTTCTCCAGAGCAACTTACTGTTCATTTTTTTACAGAGGTAGGCTGCAAGGTAGCGTTAGGAACCCTGCCCAAGAACTCTTATTGGTATAGCGAAGTGTGCTTGCCCATGTAGGGGAATGAACCTCAGACTTCAGTGTGGAGAACAGATGAGTTACCCACTACACTACACCAACCAAACAAGTTGAACTTTTACTAAATAAAACTTCAATGTGCATTAATGTAACAAGAGTTTATTCAGAGTAATTGTGGTTTCTTCATCATGAAATGCTCCCACAAAGCTGATATATAAAATCAACATAAATTCAAACTATTAATAGTTGCTCAAATAGTTGCATCTAACAAGACACACGAATGCTTCAAGTTTCACGTTAGGCCGCACATGTGAAGTAAGCAAGGGCATGCCTCATTACTGTAACCGACTGACCCACCAGCCACGATCACAGACATTCAGTGAGCAGTGATGCCCTCCATGAGTCATCCTGTTGGTGCCAGCACCCATGCACCACTGCATAATGCAGGAATATTACGACAACTGCTATTAGCATTACATCAACATTGCCAAAGACTACAATGTATTGACCCCGAATGGCAGGTCATCTTCAGTGATGAGTCTTGCTTTAGTTTTGGCCATGGCCAGTGCCAAAATAAACAGTTTGTTGTCACATGTAAAATAAGACCTGGTGTAACTCAATCTCCACCCCTGTGTGTGAATATTTAAGCTCCATGGGATTACTACAGGACACCATTAGAAACATCTACAACTCTATGCAGGTTATCTTCAGGTTGCATTAGCAAACATGGTGGCCTGATGTCATACTGAAAAGCTCTACTTGATTTATTGTTCCTGGTAACCTTTATCCTCCTTCTAAATAGCACTGCAATCGACACATTCTTTTGGGTGTCACTATTCTTTTGATGATGAGAGTATATTTATAACTATATTCATCTATTACCATGGGCACTTCCATGTATGTGAATTTGTACAAATAAGCCACAGTTATTTTTCCTGCTGCAGGATTTTATCCCAGTGAGCCTGTCACCACCTACAACAAATACACAGCATTTTCCAGAGTCAGCGTGCTGCCGGCTACCAGCCAAGGCTCAGCCCCTCACGGTGGTGAATATGCATTATGTCTTATGACTTCATTAGACCCTGGCATTGTCATAAATTATGCTGCTACACAGATATACACACAGGGGCATGTTTTGCATAGACACCATTGCCCGTGTCGACAGGGCTAATGAAGAGAACAAAGCATCTTTGACAACCCGTAGTCAACGGTAATATGTCAGATTTGTATTCTCTCTCTCTCTCTCTCTCTCTCTCTCTCTCTCTCTCTCTCTCTCTCTCTCTCTCTCTCTCTCTCTCTCTCTCTCTCTCTCTCTCTCTCTCTCTCTCTCTCTCTCTCTCTCTCTCTCCAGCAAACCATGATTTGAAATGCCGAAAGTGCACTGTAGCCTTAATGAATGGAACTGGGAAATCAAATCATTTTATTTCAGGAGAAAATCACAGAAAGCAATGTAGAAAAAGCATATTTCTAGCAATTGGGCTGCCGAGGACGCAGCTTCAACATACTATACTTAGGAGCTGTTTGCTTGCCTTTCTCTCAAGGTTTTACAGTGATGCAATTCAAGCTTTCTATGCAAAAATATATTAGATGCGATTTCCATATGAAAGTGATGCAAATGGTAACACCTGCTGACATCCTTGGAATGAGGACGAAAGAAAGCAAGGTCATCAAAGAGGGAAATAATAAGGTGACCGACAGGGGAAATCTTACTTAAATCAATAATGAGCCCTTTTGTCTTATGATTACAGTAAAAGCTTCATCCAGGTTTAATATGCCTAGTTGAATCACAGAAGAAAATTCTGATAATTTAAAAGAATAAAGATTATATCGCTTTTGATGAATATATACACTTAACCTAGATATTTTTCTCAGTAAAATCAGCTCACCAAGCAATAATAAGCAAAGTGGAACAAAGTTAACTCCACCAACCCATCAAACCATGTTCTGTTATGTCCGAATTAAGCATTATGTGTGGGATAATACAGAAAGGCCAGCACATACACATTAAAAGAATACATATGCTGCATGTATTAAAGTGATTTTAGGTGCAATCATACCAAACCTGCTGCTCACTGTACATCTAAATGGCATGTAAAATTCAGATCTAAATACATCACTTCTTAAAGAAGACAGCACATGGTGTAGTCATCAACTTGAACTTGATCTCTGTCAATTATAAATATGATCTCACTTGCTCACTTCTGTTGAGCAAGGACCTTCCCACAGAGCATCTTACAACAGTTTTTTCTTCATTTGGTAGAAAATCAAGTGTACAGATGGCTGAAACTGATTTTATGGTTCTTGAAGATGTGGAGAGGCTTTCTTGAATGAAAGCAGACAGAACAGAACTTTTCCCTTTGGCCTCTTTCTTCCGCTCTCTAATTACATGATTTTTTCATAGACTAGAACTTCAACTGTTCTCCTCAGCTTTGTGTAATTTTTCTATTAAAGGAGAATTTCCTTCGCTGTGTCGGGGGGGTGAAACTTAATCTGCCAGTGTTTCTTGTCACACCTTCACAACCGCACAAATGGGAAATAAGGGAGAGGGAAAAAATAAGTCAAGAGCAGACAGAAGAAAAGAAAAAAGGAAAGATTATTACATTTTATATTTACAAAACCCCTTTGAAACACGCATAAAGCAAACATGGGTTGCTCACAAATTGTGAAGACCCCAGGGTCAAGGAGAGCTGGGAGTTGGAAAATAGATTCCGAAGCACTAAAAAAGCCACTTAAGCAAGAATGCAGCGATGATTTATTTTACAATGCGGAGAGGGTCAGCGGCGAGACTGTGCGATGTCAATGCAGGGCTCTGACTCAGGGCCACCTTCTCACACCTCTTTTTATGGAGGGTGAAAAGGTACGAGTGAAGGAAGACAAAAGGCTGAGGCACTCAGACTGTGCCAGGCTGGAGGTGCTGAAGGGTGGAGGTGTGTACCCAGGTGGCTCTGACCTTGCCCACGCACTACAAGCTATATAAACACTTTTTTGCATGGCAGCCCATCTAAATAAAGAGATTTTTTTCAATAACTAAGGCTGCGTTACTAATGTTCAGCAAAGGACATTTTTTTAAAAATTAAACATTTTATGTAGTCAGGGGAGAACAATATCAAAACCACATGAGCGAGACAAAACATACAAAAGAGACCGCTTTCTTTCATATATACGGAATGTAAATTGTGAAAATATTCTACTGCATATGTACATACAAAAATATGTATCAAAAATGATCTATAACGCCTACTGTGCATGTGCTATTCTTATCCATATTTACTTTATTCATGTTTCTATTAGAATTTAGAGAGGACAATTTACCAAGAAGTGTTTATTCAAAATAGCTCTCATCCATTAAACCTATAGTTTTAACATTTACCATTATTTTTCCTGGCTGAAAGAGCATCTAAATGTTAATAACCATTTTCTGTGACATGCCCCAAACTATCTGCCCACAGTCCTGCATATATTCTATTTTCACCCTGGACTTCCAGCAAAGACACCCTAGGCCAGCAGGGCCCTAATGTCAGAATGTTAAATGGAGGACCATGAGTTTAAAAACTTAAAGAGGCAGTGAAATATTAGCCAATGTGGGTGAGGAATGACTAGCTCTTTACTCTGCGTGTCAGTGGTTAATGGCGGGCCTGGATGCATATAAGTTAGCCCAAGCATGAAGGGCAGTGGGACGCTCATGTGAAAAAAAGGGGGGGCCGGGAGACAGGTTTGACTTCGGTCCTCGCCAACCCCCCCTCCACCCACGACTCATCCCACATCCCATTGGTGGTGAGCCATCAGAAACTTGTCATTTCTCTCACTCACTCAGTCAGCCTTGAGACACACTGCAGACTTACCTCCGTGTTGTACACGCCATATATCAGGAAGATGAAGAGACCCTGCAAAAAGAGAAAACGGAAAAGAAAAAAAAAAGAAAGAAGTTGTTAGGGCTATTTTCTTTTTTTGTCCCTCTTCATTTTACTGAAGAAGCAATAGGATAGAGACGAAAAAGAAATGTTTACAGCTGGCAGTTCACAATACGTACCGCTGAGTAAAATGAAATGTATGTTCTTTCTACATCTTAGGAGACTTCGGAGAGATGAAAACTCTATAAACTGGACAAGAACGGCATAAGGCACCGAAGAACCACTGCTGCTGCTCATATGCTACCCAATTGAGGAGCTCAATCCAAGGTTTTTTCTAGCTCACATATTTCCACTTTAAGTGCTCATGTTCAATACCCACTCATCCAGAGCCATACAAGAAGCACAAACATGGGAGGAGACAAAGTGCTAGCTGGGGAGCACTAATCAAGAACAATCAGCAGAAGAGGCAGAGGTAAAATAATGAATGTAAGAAAAGGAGAACTATTTCAATTTCATAAAAACAGTGGCCAGTGCTGAAGGAGAGCATCTATGAGATGCCCTTGGGTGCACAAAGAGGGCACATATGGTGGCAAAAAAGTGGCAGTTTTTCATTATTTCCCAGTGTTGTGCTTACTGAATGTTCAAGAAACGCATTCACCTTCCTGTTCAATACAAAACTGAGGTACAGAGACTCAGAGAAAGGACATAACTGACAAAGAAAACTTTAGGACGCGAGGGAGGGGGCTGGGGATGTCTTCTGTCACTAAAACAAGACACGACAAGAGCAAACTTCTAATACAAAACACTAGACACAAGTGTGCTACAAAACATGGTTAGTTCATTGAGTCTTGTCCGGGCTAAATTTATATATGTCTACTGAATTCAAAGCGTGAGATGCAATGCTCTGCTTAAATCTAGGGATGCACTATGACATTGGAGTAACATGGGAATGGGAAGATAAAAAATAAAACATGAGTAGTGGATGGATGTTCACATGTGATTGATATTTTATTATGTATTGAGCTGCAAAGAAGTAGAATGTTTAGGTGATTCTCAAGCAACTTTTTTCTTTTCTACATGTTCTTTTTTTTCTTATTACCTACATATTGGCACCAGAAGATGTGTACAAAAAATACTGCATATTGACATCAGGCCACAATTTTCATATCAGGCCACCCCTACTAATATCACACACTCATGACACTTCTCTACACCTGGGACACCTTTGATGGAAGGGGAGCACTCAACCATCAATCAACCGAGAGTCTGGTGCATCCAATTTATGTATCACCAATGACAATTTGATGTTAGCCAGAAACTTTCGGGGGCCCCTTATACCAATATCATTCTAAAACTCATACTTAAGGAGCACATAATGTACATTTCAATCATATCAAAACAAAAAACATTCCTGGATTTAAAAGTTGAAGTATGAAAGAGAAAAAAATCCTTGACCATTGATTTATGTTGAAACATCCAGATTCTGCTCACTGTGTGGTAACCTGAATCCCATTCTTCATCCTATTGAAAGCTGCATTGTTAAGACTTTCAGACCCAATGTCAGAATAACTGAGATCAAATCTTTTACCTATACATCAGGCAATAATTAGCCACACAGCACAGTTGAATGCTAAACACATTTAAGCCTTGAAATAACCATGTGACACATACTTACGACTACTGCTACATGTAGACACTCAGTTTTATTGAATTGCTTATTATACAAACTTCCTTATTTCCTTAATGAGACAAATGAAGTTTGTCTAATAACACCAGGTTGAGTAACTTCATCTTTCTTCCACTTCTAGCACACAGTGCTTGCTGTATTGCTACTTGCACTTAAAAACTGCAAGCTGACTGAATACCTAGAGACAGTGGGTGGTAATTTACAATGCATAGCCTATTGTTTTGTATTAGGATTAAAATTTCCTACTTATTGCTGCAAATTAATTACCATGTTTTTGATCATAACTCTTATGTGTGCTTAATCTTTTGTTGTGTACCGAACAAAGTGGGGAAAACATCCCTTACATATCATAAAAAAATGAGCAATTAGGTTATAATTGAGTTAAAAATAAGTGGCATCAAAACAATGATGAGGGATTGTTTAAAAATGTTAATTCATTAATGTTCCGTTAAAAACAAACACATAAAAATGGAGCACATTTAAATACATTGTGATTTTCTTTTTTTGTTTAAACACATTGTTCCTTTTGAACTCTGCAATGAAATTGTAGAAAAGTATGCTATGGACTGCCAGTGCTGCTTTCAAAGTATTGCTATACATCAAACAAAATGCATAAATTAATTACGGGAAAAGTTAATTAGGAAACAATTGTGTGGTTAAAAAAGTCGATTTCAGTAAACATTATGCTCTGGAAATAAGCCCCCTGGAGATGGCAATGTAGTGCAACGAAGGCAGGAACTTCATTTAATTTAAATAATCAGGCGCCCACGTCTGACCAAAGAAGGGAAGGAAAAACTAATGAAACTATTCCTAAAAATTAAAAGAATATGCTTTCTCACAGTCTAATAAAGTATTTCTGTGATGACAGAGTCTGACAGGTAACATATTTAACAAGTCTAAATCCTTACATTAAATATTCTTACATTCATACATTATGAGATCCACAGCATTTATTACAAACATGTGTTTAGGGAAAAAAAATCTAAAATTGTTATCTTTGTACTGGAAAGCCCAGTCAATAAAATATAAAAAAACAAACAAAACCTACATCACAGTTCCTTCAATCAACCACCTTAAAATCTAAAACACAGTCTCCATACTGTGTGGAACCAAGACAAATTCTTCTTAAATTTTGCCCATACATCAGCGGTGAGCACACGCTGGTCAACTGAATAGAGAGTGAACGGACCATACGCTAGACTGAATAGAGGCTCTTGCTCCTCATTACAGCACGACAAGATACAGAAATTCACTTTGCTTTTCATTTAGGGGTCTCTCGTCCCTCTTTATGGATGTGTGCCTTCAAGCTTTTACTTACTTCTACTCTCCTGCCCCAACGTAATAAATAATAATACATTTTCACAGATGACCACCTCACCTTTTTTTCTTTCATACTCTCCTCTAATGCACAAAAAGTTAGAGAGCAAGCAGGTAAAAATCCCCACAAACCCCTTTTTATTTATGACGTTGTCCTTGGTAACAGAAATTTCAATGTACTGAAATGAAAACTATGATTAAAGAGACACAGTGTCTAGCTGGGGTGGAGGGGGTGGAGGTGGTGGAAAGAGTGGGGCAGCTTTCTACCTCTTAAGTGGATATGATGCCTTGTGACATCATTTCAAAAGAAAATGGAACTGACCGGATGGAGGGGTGGAGACAGCTTTCAGAAGGTATAGGAGACTTGGTAAAGGATAATATTAATATTATTTCTGATTAAACATAAAAATCAGGGCTGCACAGGTTTCTCGTTGTTCTTGTTAGTTTTTGCTTCGTTGCATTGAGTAAGCATTCAGACTAGGACTAATCTGCAACCAAAGGATAGAATATCTGCTGTATCCTGAAGACTAATTTGCTTATTAAGAACACCTTCATAAAATGTGGACCATTTGTGTGGAGGCACAGACTTCTGTTTTGTTTTAGTTTGCAGCCAATTTTTCAATTTTGCAAATAGCACCCTCAGCTTTCATGATGATACAAGGGGTATCAGGTGTGTGCGGCTTGCTAGTGATTTCATTCAAGAGTTGAAGGCTAGGCAGGGGTTAGACACAGGGCAACTTTAAACACGAGACTGCAACGAACCCTCAATGTAGCTCTCTGTAACTCTCAGTCATGGTAACAGCTGGGGGTAAAGTGTTGTAGGAATCTGTGTGTGTTTGAGAGAAAACAGTGATTGGTTCCCTTTGTAAAGTTCTCTCATTAATTGTGTTCATCTGAAGTAAAGGCTCAGGTTAGGTTCAGAAATTCTTATCAACAGGGATAATAAAACAAATCAGGAGAGGGAGGGAGATTTTTGCAGTTTAGCAGGTTCAGCTAGTATATACTCTGAGCCATTTTATTGTATTCCCTTTACAACATTATGATAACCTCTTCTCTATCATAAGTGTTTTCATAGGCTTATACAGTGTTTATAAGTCAGAAAATTCACATTTCACATATCTTCATGGCTGTAATAAAGGATTATTTAAATGCATGGAAACAACTTACAGTTTAAGCTAGTCTGGCTAAAGTACAGTCTTGCAGAACAAGATAGTTGTAAAACTGCTTATAAATGTAAACTAAAAATCAATGATGTAAAATGGCTGTGTTACCCCTTAAAAATTTTAAACAGTTCAGTTTTAACATTAGATGCCTACATTCATCAAAATGCTAATAATATCATGTTAATAAAATATAATTCATTTTCAACATTCTAATCCTTTCCTGCTTTGTCGTAGGGAATAAATTAGCCACATTTGCCACTGTCACAAATCTTATTTATTATTTTAATACGTTCTATGTATTTTCAGCTAAAAACTTTGTCCAGTTTAGACAAACACAGGTTTGTATTGAACATTGCCATCGATTTAGCAACCTTTTAAGCCTCAATCAAAACTAACTCCTTAGTTTTTGTTCAGAAATGTTCAGAAACGGTTGCTAAAACAGTGTAGGAAAGTTTTGCTTTCATTTGCAGTTGAGAAAAGCTTGTATAAAGAGCATTCATCTTTCTCAATTATTTCAAAATTATGAAAGTAAAATTAAACAACAAAAAAAAAACTTGTGCCCCTGGAGCTATTCAGAGGCTGACTTTCACCAGATGTGACATATTGGTATTGAACAAATAAATAATTACAAATAGTAAACAAATAAAGTTAGAATGGCATAGCTAATTTAGTACACTCGCTGTTCCTAAAAAAAAATATATATATATATATATTTCAAGGTCGACAAACATGCATGGCTAATCTGCTGCTCCTGCAAACATAAAGGGACTACTGCACCACTAATGGAATATCAGATGTTTTGAGCATTTATTCTTATTTTAATCTTTGTGAGATCATGCACACAAAACATGGGGACTTGTCTCTTTCTATAAAATTGAGACTTGATATATCAATCACTACAAGGCCAAGAGAGCTGGGAATTTTCCATCTGTGTGCAAGAGAACCTCATACATATGGCTGTAATTACAGTAATAAGAGACAAAAAAGGTTCCAAAAAGCTCTGGAAGAAGAAAAAAACACAGAAAAAAAGAATTTGCACTTTTTATGGAACCTGCTAATGTTTCTGACACTTTCTACACCAAACCAGCTTAATTGTTGTGTGCACACTACAATCGTTTTAAATGCTCAGTGGTTTTTGAAAAAAGGTACAAATGTCAGCTTTGCGTTGATGCATTCCAGAACCACAAATTATATAAAATTTGTTGACCCACCAGGCATAAGGCACAAAAGATTCATATAACTTCATATAGCTTATATGCCAGAGGTTTTAAACTAGACACAGCTGTTATAAGATTCATTAGGACAAAGTGAAAAAGGGGTCACATATGCATTATTTTAACTGAGTCTCTGAAGAATGCCTCTTTAAACACTTATTGTTGTGATCAATACTGTTCAATGATGTTGTGATGAACCTGCTAAAAATGCAAGCAGTTTTGGGTTGCGGGAAGTTGCAGATTTTCGAAAGCATGGCATATTGTACTTGGAGAGGTAACTTTTAGAAGTAGCAAACTGTAAAAGCAGAAAAAATCTCTGGAAAGTGCAGATTCTAAGTTTTCAACTGATACCACATTTCTGAGCAGACAGTCGATACAGAATGTAGATGCAAGTCACTGTGTTTAAATATGCAATTATGTAATAACATTCGAATAGTACATTAAAATGAAAGTAGCATCTCTTGGCTGTTTAGAGAATAAATGGCAAGAAAGTAAGGATGGAGAAGAAGAAGAAGAAGAAGAAGAAGAAGAAGAAGAAGAAGAATAGAGAGAGAGAGCGAGAGAGAGCGAGAGAGAGAGAAAGAGAGAAAGAGAGAAAGAGAGAGAGAGAGAGAGAGAGAGCGAGAGAGAGAGAGCGCGAGAGAGAGAGAAAGAGAGAAAGAGAGAGAGAGAGAGGGAGAGAGAGAGAGAGAGAGAGAGAGAGAGAGAGAGAGAGAGAGAGAGAGAGAGAGAGAGAGAGAGAGACAGAGAGAGAGAGAGACAGAGAGAGAGATGCAAGGGAAAAACCGAAAGGAGACTGAGGCTAGTGCTCACAAGGTCCACCCTACACCCTGGCAAGCCTGTGGCAGTAAGGGGGGAAAAAAGAAATAACAGCAAGAAGTGAGAAGGATGGTGGGATATCCGTGGGCCACCCAGTCCTGAGGACAGGGGAAGAGGATACAGGGTTGAGGAGCACCACCAGAGAGGCAGTCAGGGGAGGAGGGGAGAGTTATTAACTTAGCCCTGAAACACCTACTTAATATAGGGGCCAGCAGTGATAGCTAACAGAGCCTGGCAGAGGTGACAGCTCTTGGACCTGCTTGAGGAAATCCAATTGAAAAGCAGCCAAGAGGAACAACAAGCGCAAAACAGATGTTCCCTCTACCACTGGGTGCAACCGTGTATACAACAAAAAACCTCACCTCCTCTCAAATCTGACACACACTGACAAAAATAACAATCATGGCTGTAATAATATTCACATTTCTGTGCCTTTAAGCAAGTAAGGCCACTCTAACATTATATCTCTTTATACACTGAAGAAATGTTACCCAACATGATTATCACTTAGGTTCACGTAAACACTTCTACACAAGAGCACAGCAGAGTACTACGCAGCTTCGGTGCGCACATAATAACTTAGCTCTCAGGCCAAACCTATAAGGACCATTGCCAATACAGAGAAGAGAAAAGGATATCGCACTATGTATGTTATGAAAACGATTTGGCAGGCATTTGTGAGAGGTTACACCTATACCTAAACAACTGCAAATTGGAGAGAATTTTGCACCTGGAATGTCTGAAGAAAAATCTGATGAGTTTTCATTCCTTGTTCATCAGCACAGGCTCAACAAAGCTCGGAAAATTAGACACAATCAGAAATAAAAGAGATATATAAGCTCATACATTCCAACAGTTTAACGCAAGTTTATTTAAAATAGTTGCATAGAGTTCATTCTAATATAATAACACATATAAAAATGTGGCTGTATGACACATTTTCATTTAATGTAAGGGTCAGAAAACTACGAAAATATTTCAGTTTCAGTAGATACACCATTTAGGTCTACTTAGGTTCCCAGAGATATGATTTATGAAAAGAATGCAAAAAAAATGCTAAAATAAGTTATAATTGCAATTTAGTAGATTAAATAATAACATATAATTATTAATATCCAAATAATAGGCAAAATGCTTACTTTAGAACTAAGTATAATTTTTATTTAATTAAATTAAATTTAGAACAAAAAATTAAACAGTCAAGAATTTCACTAATGAGGACGTATGGTTTGGTTTCCACCACTCATAGAAAATCATTGGTCAGTATCAGTACAAGTACCTTTCTAAACCTGGGCTGAAAGATAAGAGCCAACACTTAAAAAGAGAATGAAAGAGTTCCAAAGGCCAAACTACTGTAAATTACTTTTACCAAATTTTTTAAGAATAGTTTAGATGGGAGGCTGATAATATCAGTAGTAAATACAAGCAAATACAATTAAATAGTCCCAATAAAAAGCAGCAATTCTACAACTGAACAAACATTTTAGTTCATGAGGAAAAAGTGTAAAAATGTGTTTGTCATTATAGACGTTTTTGTATGTGGTTAAAAACCTGACACACTAGATCGACACACAACATTCTTATAAATGAAGTGATGACTTGTGAACCTTTTGACAAATTTTGTTTTTAGTGTGGACTTTGATAGTGGTATAAACCTCAAAAGCTGGGATACAGTGAATCCGGAGGGAAACTGTATCCCGAAAACTCATGGTGCACATATGTGGGGGAGAGAGGAGGGGAGAGAATGAATGGTAAACAAACCAGCTTTTAAACAAGACAATTTCACATTGCATACTCAGAGGGCCAAGTCAAACATCCCTGCAGAAAATTGATACAAACTTTTAGCACATGGGTCAAACCACACTCTTTGAACTTGCAGAGAAAGAAACGCCTGTGTGCCAAAAAACTGTTTAATTAAAAATACTTAGGTATCCAACAGACATTTCTGAGTGCCCCCTTGTCAAAACGAATGAGATTGTACCACCAGTGTCAAGCATATTCTAATTACATAGTTTCCACTGACAGCGGGAAAAATGTGAAGCCTTAGCCAGTTAAGACAGCACAGCTGGGCCTCAAGCTCTGACCAAAACTCAAGGCTCGTTCTCAGTTAGCATGTCAACTTCATCAGACAAAAAGCAGAAGCACTGATGTTTAAATTGCCACAAGCCATCTTGATGGTTTAAAAAACAAAACAGAAAATATGGGAAGAGTGTTTAACATGTGAGTTTGAAAATAATCTCAAAAATTGGAATTTTTTGAATGGATGTTGTAGTCAATCATAATAAACACTCTGAGTATATTTATCATCAAAGGCAATTGTAATTGTTTGTTTGAAAAGACTAATCCCTCCCATAAAATATGATTTACTTCACATAATTCACAACTTCTGGAAGATATATCTCATTGTCCCTACATGTTATCAAAACCTTGTAGCTCAAGATTTCTCTTCACTTTACACCATTTGGAAAAGCCAGCTGCCCTCTACATTTTGTGAACATTGTTTGACTAAAAGAATAAAATGCTCTAAAATGTATAGAATGTATAAAATCTTATAGCTAAAATGCCTTAAAGTTTTTCTTTTTCTCGTATGAAGATGTTTTTAAGCTTTGCATACACTGGAATGTGGTGGGCAAAATCAAGCAACAAGTGTAAATAGTTAAATATCACCTCAAAATAAGCAAAAATAAAATGATAATTGAGTTTTGAATTAAAAGCCTGAATGGGGGCTGTTTGTTTACATCACTCTTCTCTTTAGAGCTGAGGGGGCTGGGCTTAATGGCATGTGCCCGAAGAGTGCCACATGCGGTTAAGGCACTCCTCACCATGAGCATCAATCCTTATCAGGCACTGCGTTGGGCGAGAGTCACATGCAATCACAGCTGACTACGGATCACAGAGGTTCAAAGTGAAAATGAATGGTAGCTCATCGACATGAAGACTTCATACATCTTAGTTTTCCGGTCTCTTTGTTTCTCTCTCTCTCCTTAGTCTCTCTCCGTCTCTTTAGTGTGGTAAAATAGGCTCTTCACTCTTGGAATCATTTCAGCTGGAGACACTTTTCATGCTTTTGCTTTTGGAAATGCTTTCCCTTTTCTTCACAATCATTCCTGCCATAGTGGCCTCATTCAGGCTAAGAGAAAATATTGACTAAGATGTATATTGACTTAAATGGGCCATAGATACTTTCATATGATTAAACTGTGAGGGGGGGTAAAGTCTTACATTTCATAATCATCAAATTTGTACCCACTCAAGAGCCAAATGAGTCGTAGTTAATGTCGCCACCGCTGCTCATTGCACCATCTCACGCCTCACGCCTTGGCTTTCTTCATCTGCTAATGAGCTCAGTTGAGACAGGTTTGACACACTCTGAGACAGCGTTAGGGTGATTTTCGACCCTAACCGGGCCCAATTCAAAGGCCTGTGATTGGCACATGCTTTCACTTAATGAGGATAATTTCTAAGAACAACAAAGTGGAGGGCCACATCTGCACAGTGTAACAGAGCAGAGCTTGAGAGTAGCCCACAGATCTGTCAGGCTTTCTGTGTTTTTCCCACCTAGGGTACCGAACTCTTAACACAAACCATGGCCCTCCCCTCCCAGTGCCGTGCAGCCGACAAGAACCAGATTAATAAGAATCAGCGTGTCTCAGTAAACACTCGTTAAAGACGAGGCAGCACAGCAGGCCCATGAGGAAATGACACAGGAGGGAAGCGTCCATTTCGACACTGGACCTTCTAGGTGCCATGACAGCCCCGTCATGCTGGAAGGGCAAGGGGCCAAGAGGGCTCAACACTATCAATAAGTGAACTTTCTTTTTCCCTCCGTGTACATGCAACTCCTACAGATGAAATGTGTACAGGATTCCCCTGTGCTAATAAATAAAGCTCAATCACCAGACACAGGATTGATTTGCTGTTTACCGCTAATTCACAATGGGGTAGATCCGTGGCCCATTTGTTGAAGTTGTTCTGTTCAGTCAGAAACAACAGTGCACCACAATTAAGGTTCCACTCAAAAGAAATAATGACTTACAAAAGCTAGATGCATAAATAATACATACAGCATGTGTTTATTTTGGATTTCATTTCCATGCAGCAAACGAATTGCTCACTTGCAAATTGGCATCATCGTTTGACAGCCCTTATAGAGGGAGGGGGGGGGGCGAGATAGAGAGACAGAGACAGAGAGAGAGAGAGCGAGAGAGAGATAGAGAGAGACCGCAAGCTTTTTCTGCCCCACACTGACCCACTTCTTGTTAATTATCTGCAAAGTAAACCTCAAAGCCAACCAGTGCACAGCAGTTAGATTAAAACAGATTTAAAAGATCTCTATGTGTTATGAGCCCCCCTACTCGCTAAGATGACCTCCATTCCAAACAGCCTTACAATCCCATGGCAGTTTGCGATGGCAAAATGTTTAACGTAATATAACACAGTCATTGTTTTGACACAGACAATTTGGGTGTCAAAGGGGTGTCTGACACTATAAGAGGGGGTGGGGGGATGTATGAGGAGTGAGGTGGGGGTACTCTTAGGGAGGTCATAAGGTCAGGCCCAGCGGGTCATGTGATCCCCAGTCTCCTGCCAGGCAAACAGCATGGTTTGCTTTCATATGACACAAACTATTACTAAATGGACCTGGCAGGTAATTCTAAAGCAAATAAATGCGGGTGGGTGCCAACTACGACAAGCTCTTTTAGTGCTATATGATCACAGTGAAATTCCCTTTACTCCTGACAGGAAGCATGCTATTCACAATGATTATCCTTTGTTACATTCCAGTATGGACCTGGTATTTTCTTTTGTGTTGGACTCATTTTAAAACCTCAATGCCACATATTGACATTTTGTCAGTGCTGCCTTTTCAATCATTAAGTGCACACAGTATAATGATACATGGGATAATAGATGTGAAAATGGAGGAGAGAACTTATGCACACACACATACAAAATACTCATACATACACTTTCAGTACATAAATATCCATGACTTGTTGTGCCACTTCTTGAGAAAAGCAGTTTGAACAAGAGTAAATATAGTAAAGCTGAACCTGAGGAATCTGTCTCTTTACACATCTGCAGTATTAAGAAATGTTTCAAATCCTAAATTTTAGATGTTGTGAGAAAAAATATCTAAAATAGTTTAATGATTTGTACTATGTAACCAATAACTAAATTAATCACTGTATTATTTTATTTAACATGCTACCAATTAAAACTTATCATCAAGAGCGCAATGATAAGGAAAATAAAAAAGAAAGAAAGAAAGAAAGAAAGAAAGAAAGAAAGAGCATTCAATATATGTGACATACAATATGAACGTTAAAAAAGTACCTACATGAGTTGCCTACACAGAGTGCTCTATTTTTCCAACTACATTCCAATCAAAATAATAAGAAAGAATAAGAAACAAACATTTCATTTAAATTATTATCACATGAGATATGTAGCTTCTCAAGACATTACTTTGAGAGTTCAGTGCTTTTAAAAATTCTAATTGGAAGGATGTGTGTTAATTTAGACAACAATTGGATTTAAAAAATAAAACGAATTGTTTTTCATGTTAAATTAAGAAAAAGATTTAAGCTTTCTGGGTCATAACTTAAACTAAATTTGTTACACTGATCCTATTAAGGCCTTGGACAAAAGAATCTGTTTTTGGTTTTGCTTCCATTGAAGTACACATTCACACGACCTTCAGGTGGTTGTGGTTCACTAAATAAAATGGTGAAATTTATGTTTAGATTACTTTTTAACTCTCACTGATGAGAGTTTGCAATGACAAATCATTTTCATGGTACTCTCAGAGTAAATATCTTGTAATCTCACTAGTGTTTGGTGCAGCATAATTATTTTGCAGTAGAAGTTTCAGGTTTCACTTCACATAGTGAAATCTCGGTTAAAGACATCGCTCACTTGCCAGCAGGGTTTCTGAAACCTATTTGAACAGAATCAGTCCAAAGCAAATGAAACAAATATCCGTGGCAACTTGAACAACCCAGAAAACAATCTATTCTCCTCAGAGTCAAACTTTCTCTGCTCAGAGAATGAAGAATTACACTTCTGCATATTTGATTTAATAAAACACTGAGTACTATATTGGTGTTTTCCTCTTGTGGTAAGCACACAACAGCCTGTGACAAACTAAGAACACACCACACAAAAAGAAAATTCACTACGAGCATTAACAAATTTCAGTAAATCAACTCCAAACCACTCCATGCTCTACGCTTCAAATCCTCCAAAAAACTTGAGTTGAGTTTGTGACCCCAGCCCTCTCCCTGCTCGCTTTACCCTCAAAGTTATTGATAGGGTGGAGTTATGGGCTAATAATGCGTCGGACAATGCATGGTGAGGGCCTATTATATGCAGGTAATAGATAGTGGCGAGCTTTTGAATGACATTGCACTGAGATTGAATGACGGAGGGTCGAGCGATTTATGGTCAAATCAAGTCCTTCCTCCTTCCTCAACCTTCTGCTTCCCGCTTGATAAAGGGGAGAATAAGGTGTGGCTGTTTCGGGGGTTCATAGGTTCATAAATGGAACTGAAATAATTTAATCTGCCTGTTGTTTGAAGCATATTCTTATGCCGAATGCTGTCCCCAGTCACAAATGGAACCATTTCCTTTATGATATATGGGTAACTGCAGGACACATATTACCATTTTATCATCTGCTTTTCTGTAGGTAATAATAAGGCTGAATGACTCGAGCACTTTAAAGCGTGCTGTTTGAAAGTATCTATGGCACAAGAATACAATGAGGCTGCAATACCACATAATCGCCCACATGCCAATGAACACAAGTATTAACACAACTACATATCTTACACACTACAGTTAACAAAAGAAAGTTTATTTTAAATATTTGTTTGCCAGTATAATTTCTCTGAGGAAAAAAAGCTAAGAAAGTATGAACTACTAGAACAGTTTTATCAAGCTACCAGTGGAAAGCATGAGCAGTGAAAAGGGCTTGTCAACATTATCCGTTTTATTGATTTAACAATAAACCCCTCTAGCTTAAGTTTTATGTTGTTTTGCTGCCTATTGAAAATACAATGAAACATAGAGGGGAGAAATCACAACAGGAATTTCATAAATGGCCACCAGATTTTTGCGTGCTCTCCACATTAAGGATGGTTATTGTGCCCTCATCATTTTCAAGAGGAACCCTTAGAAAGAAACCAAGCCACACAATTAAGAATACACACTCCACATACAAAGCGCAAAATGCAAGTATCCTTCACTCAGTAGCACACATGGCATTCACTACAAGCTTGTGTGAATGCTGAAGCAAGTTGAATTCTTTATTCATTGTTTGGATTCCCGGAGTTATGCACTATCAACATCTTTAGAATGTGGTTTGCAAAAATGCACAGTGCAAGTGCCTAGCACATGGAGTTATTTGCTCAACAACTAAATTATAAAAGGAAAGGATTCAAAACGAGTGGTTTGAACTCTATGAGGCTACATTTATAGCCACTGTTCTAAATCCATGTCTTTCAACATTTACAGAATAACCACCCTACATAATTGAAATGTCACAGGGAAATCAAGACTTTGGAATTTCTCTGGAAAACTCATAAATCAATTGGGATTTATTTTTCCTCGCTTACAAAATTAAAAGACTGGCACAGTACATGAACGTTGCAGTGACACTCAAGTTAACTACACCATTTAAAATGTACACTTTGAATACAGATTTCTCCAACTGCAATTGCTCTGAATTACAAAAAAACATACAGACACATTATAATTTCATTACTTCTCTACAGACGAAAAAAATCCCATTGGTTCCCATTTGGGCATGGAACTGCTTTGGCTGACAGCAATAAACTGTCTGCTCTTTAGCACCACTGCGTATCAGCCTACACTAAGATAAACCATTTGTTTCATGGTGGCTATATTGTGACGAACCCAGTGTTGGAGATGGCATTTAACCCTTTTCTGAAGTATGCAATTTGTGACAGCAAATCAGCCTTTCTTCCAAATAATGCTCTATTTTATGCTTGTCAGGTAGTGCAATGGATCCAGACAGTGCTACTGCCAAGAATTCAAGGCTACTCTAAGAATGAATGGATACCAAATAAACAAACTCTGATTACCATTACCCAGTTACAATTGTAGTAATGCCAGAAATTATGGTTTTTGATTACAGATTTATTGCACACAAACTAATAAGTAATAACAGCTCTGCTTGTAACTGGCCCTACTGACCCCCAGTGGTCATTTATGTTACACATAAACATTGATAAAACCATTACATTAGAGACAAGCTTCTAAAGGCACCAAGACATCCCATCAAAATGGAACATTCAGGCCCCTGAGAGACTGGATCATTCTTGTGTTTACTTTCTGGGGCCTGAACAAACAAACAAACAAACACAAAACTTCTTCTAGTTCACTCAGGCTCACAAGAAAGTAATTCAGCAAAACTATGACTTCAACTACCGTCTGCTTTAATTACCACTGTGGTGAAATATTTTTTTAATTAGATGTGAGTGAAACTGGACTATTTATAGTGTGATGTTTAATGAACTGTCTCAGGGTAAATCTCTATTGATTTTCTTGTTAAATATACAGCTCTATTGTAGATACAACTGATTAAGCCACACAAATAGTCAACATATTATTCAAAGAGTATGCATAAGGAAAGCTATAGCCTACTTTTGTTTTTACTGTGAAACTTATCCTGCGAAAAACAGCGCATGCCCAACAGACATTAGCAATTTGGCACATATGTGTTCAGAATGTTAAAAAGTATCAAAAGTCCACACATTTCTGCAGTACTGATGGAAAGCAAAAAACCTCAAGCTATTTGAAATTCTTTAGAATGTGCTTCTCTACTGTGTGCTTAATTATTAAAGCAGTTTAGAAAATACGATGGAATAATAAAGATTATTACCCCTTTGGTTAATGTTTTATGTATATATATATGGCTATATTTTATATATATATATATATATATAATATATATAAATATATAATTAAGTGTATGTGTATGTGTTTTTTGTGTGTGTGTACGTGTGTGTGTGTGCAATAAATTAATAAATTAATATATACGAGGAACCACATCATTTAAATAAAATTATTGCAGGATTATTAATAATAAAAATAGAAGAATGGGAAATAAAAAAAGAATATGGGAAAATGGGAAAAAAACAATATAAAAACATGATAAAGACTTACATTCTTATAAGCATAAAAACCTTGCAACAATCCCTTGTTCCTGTCAATATGTGCCAAAACACCACTGTGGTGTTTTAATTCTTGTTAAAAATATGAGTGTATAAGAACTGAAACTATCAAGTAGTTTTACTCTCAACATTTTCTATTTTTCTAATTGATAAAATAAAAATATAACACTGTTTCAAAGTATGTTGTTAATTCCCTTAACACAGTATTATCACATACAGTGCAATCACCTCTGTTCTCTCATTCTCACTAGGGAAAAGTTAAATTGCACCTTAACAACTGACCATGGGTGAGATGACAGGAAGACTGAGAAACAGTAAGAATAATGTGCGAGGGGAGGGGATAAAGCATACCTGCAGTGAGTTGAGGAGGATGAAGATGTAGGCCATAATGATGGAGAAAGGTACCAAAACTCCACACAGCCAGGTCAGGCCTAAAATTGGCAGCAAAACCAGCACTGCTTTTACTGCTGCCCTGTGAAACACAGCAGACCTATCTCTAAGCACCAAGGCATGCAGAATACATCTTACACTCACACAAGAATGGACTTCTAATGTGTCTTTAGAGCCTCCCTGGTCATTCTTGCCAATCTCAGCCTGGCAACTCTGGGGGTCCTTCCAAGCACAACACGCGCTACTGCTTAGTCTCACATTGTGACAATTTCCACACTAAATCGCTTTTAATTCTGTTTAGTATAAAATTACTTTCCAGTTCAGGTGACCACTAAAGTGAACCAGCTGTGAGGAAAGTCAGCCTCGCCAGGTCGGAGGAAGCGAGTGTTTGATTTTCCCCCACCAACGCCTTGTTTGGCTACTAACTTTCAACGCTTGCATTGATACTTACTCACACAGACTTATTGAGATCTGCACTAAAATTCTTCATACAGGAGGTCTAACTGTGTCAACAGCACTTCAGATTCTGAAAATTCACTTTAACTTAAAATCTGGTTGACTGTGGCAGTTTAAGTTATAATATTGTTGTTTATAACATCAAGAGGAAGGACGAATATTTATAAGCCAACAGGGGTTACAGTATAAGGGTCTGTTTGATAAAATCCAATTTTAACTCGTAATGGTAGAGCAGTTTACATATTTGCTAGACCTCCCAAATACTCAATTCCAAGACCACAAAAAATAAAGACAGTATTCATGTAGTTTTTATTGCTGTCAAAATATAAAGAAACAGTGAGGATAATTTTAAAAGAAAACTCAACAGCATCAGGATCAGTTCATCTGTATAACAAGCACATGCTGCACTGCCATACACATACAGTTATGAAATGGCGCCTCCGTGTGGTGATTGAAAATTGGAGACAGTGCACTAGAAAGCCCAGGTATATGAATGTGGAAGATATGCCTAATACTGTATATTAAGACATTGTGGAAATTTCCATACTAAACTGTTTTTAACTCTGCTTACAATAAAATGACTGCTTCAAATATTCCTTGCATTGACCACTAGGAAAAGGAAAGCAAAAACAAGAGAAAAATAATTTACCTTATCTGGTCAGACACCTGCTCTACTGGGTTAGCGTTAGCTGCCAACATCAGAGACCTTCTCTTGGCCATGGAGATTGTGATAACTACCACACGGGTCAGTACCATAATGTTTACCTGCAGGACACCAAACACTTTTTATTGACACAAAAATTATGTCAATGTAGCAAACAGTGACTGGACCCATGTTTAACAAAACTGAAAAAATTACCCTAAAAATGTGATGTGATGTGAAACACAATGTATAACAAATGATTTACCAATACATTTAACAATGTTTTCAGTACTTCAAATAAAGTATACTAATATTCTACAACTATTATCATTTTAAGCAATTGTACCCTATCAAAAAATGTGCAATTCAGTTTAGGATTAAAATTAATAATAAAATAATATAACAACTACACTGTAACTACTAACATTTTGGTCAGCCTGAGTATTAAAATCTCCACAGAGTGAAGAGTGCAAAAGGGAAGAAAATAGTGCTATTGTATACCTGCAAAACAGATAAATGGAGAGAGAGAAAGAAGGTTCATTCCTACCATTATGATGAAGATGACTGGGCCAGCAAAGCCCCATATGACTCCATTCTGTACACTGAGCCAACAATGGCCGTCTGCAGAGTATTTTCCTGAAGCCGAAGCCAGAGTAATGGTAACTATCAAAATAGGCAGACCTGTTGGGACAAAGCCATCGCAGTTAGACAATAACATGCATATCATGCAAAATGCTACATTTATGGTACACTGCAAACAAGTAAATACTAAACGCTTTATTTACATTGTTTAGAACTTAAAATAGCACAGCTGATTTACTGCTGGTCACACATTTCTCTGAAGAGTGGCCTGAAAGTCTGAAACTTAGGCCACACATATTGCAATATGACAAACATAATTCTATTTTTACACTACAGCTCCTATGAATACTTAGTTAAACTTCAATTAGACTTGACATACTCAATAAACAGACAATGATTATTTGACAATTTGCATCATGGCAATGCATCACTTAAATTGTTCTACGCTTTTCTTCAATTAATTATTTTAACAACAGGGTTTCCTGGTTATTAAAAAAAAATTTGAATAGTTATTGTTCATGTTCAAGTAGGTATTGTTCAAATAGTTGATAGATTACTCCACTGCTAATATAATTGATGGTCACAGCCCTAATTCACATTTCATGTTTAACACGCATTAATGTAAAACCCTGCAAATTAGAAACTCTTTATTTATCTTAGAGATAAATGACAGTATAAAAGCCATTAGTTGGAGTAAAACATCATGTCCTATTACCCCAGCCAATCAAGTAGTAGTATTTCATGTGGCGATCCTCGCTCAAGTTAACAGTCACCACTTTGCTCCATAGCAGCAGTCCTTCAACCAGCATCCAACTAAATGCTGCCATGAAGAACAGATGGAGTAGGGCTGCCACCAGGGTGCAGGCCACCTAAGGGTACAGGTCAAAGGATAAGTGCTCAGAGGTCAGTAGGTCAAACAACCACATAACAATCACATGCCAACGTATCCATCACACCAAACACAGCAGCAGAGACGATGTTTAAATATATTTGTTGGGCTGTTTATAGCAATTATAATTTAATCAGAAACTCTTTATTTAATCACACTGGATTTTGTCTCATATATGATGTGGTATTAAAAGCAAAGCACTCAAAAGAAGAAGCTATGCAGCATGAGAGTACTTTTCACTGGTTCACAGGTTTTGCATTTAATCAGTTTACTCTTAACTGGTTGTACTTCTCTCTAGCTAGTATAAATACACTTAATTGTGCTATTTATTTTTTAGGAAAAGCTAATCAATGTATACATACCTTATTATGAATAGCAGAGCCACTGCAGAGGAGAACTATTTGGGCTAAAGTCAGGGAAATGAAAAGATTTTTGTGGATGGATGTCCGGTCTGATTTTGGAATGCTGTGTAGATACAAGGTAAAACACAAAAATATATGCCTTGAAACTCCTCTGAACAAAAAAAGCAATATTTTGAATATATAATATAAATGAATATTGCCACTAACAGAATACATCCTCGTATCTTTACTATGAAAATGACTGTTGCCCTTTACATTGTGTATAAATTTAATTATGAACAGCCCACAAAAGAAAACAAAAAACACACCACAAATCATTCAGAAAAAATCTGGTTCTGATGACCTAAATTAAAAGTGAATCAGATTTTTCCTCATCAGCAAAGTTAGCATTTTTGGCAAGCAAGCTCTTGTTCTGACAGCAGTGATATGAGGAAAAACCATTTTAGAATTTTCTGAAAAAAATAAAAACTTAAAATTATTTTAACAATTTATTATTTTAAAGAAAATCTAGTATCATTATTTAAATATCCCCCCTGTTTCTCAGTGTCCTTTAGAAAGCTAAGGGTGCATGGGCAGATTAGGTGCAAACAGGCCATAAATCTCTTAATGAAATCAGCAAGCCAAATGCTACACTGATTAGTCTGTCCCCATGTGATCTTTGTGCTTAATTAACTCCTCTGTAATGTTACCATAAAACCTCGGGTCTGAGCACTGAGAGTCTGTTTAGGCTCAAAGCACTAATTACCAGATTAGCAATGTTCAATACTTCTGCTGCCTCAAAAACGAATTCTATTGACCAGTGAATGATTGTGTGATAGCCTGCAGTCACAAATGCATGATAGATGCAGGACAGCAGCCAGTAATGGGGGAATGGCACTGCTGCCTCTTACAGTAGTAATGTACAGACATTATTAGGCTTATAATGGCAGTAACTGAAGCTAATAACCCAGGTGAAGTTGAATCAAATCTTCATACCCCACGTTTCCAGTTCATTAAACTCAGAAGTTGCTAGACTGTGTGACCTACCCTAAATTCAGACCCACATATAGACGCATACACACACACAACAATACACATTCACAGGGGTGCTGTTGCTGTGGTGGTGTATCCCTGGAAACCACTTACTCCAGCACGGTAAACAGCATCAAGGTCACCACTAGTGCGCAGAGTGAGGCTCCCGACCCGATAAACGTCAGCTTGGTCAAAACGCTCTCCTCCTCTGCACTCCACTGCAGAGACAGAGGGTAAAGGCCCGTCAAAACAAACAGTCCCTAGATTTTCTCTCTCTCTCTCTCTCTCTCTCCCTTTCTCACTCTCTGTCTCTTTCGCACGCATCGTCCAACTGACTCTGTCTCTCCATTAAGTCTAGAGAAGTGCCATGCAGTGCAAACTAGATATAATATTAATCATCAGGCATTATGTCCTTAATGGATTAGAAGTGATCAGTGTTCTGGAAACATGTTTTCATTATTCCAGGTTTGATTGAAGGATGCAGAATATATATATCCATATTACACAGATCAGCCTTCCTTAATGAAATCAGTCATCAGCAATGGGAAAGAAACTGGTGTTCAATCAGTATTCTCTACTAGTCTTTGTCTTTTTCTTCTGCAAGCAAACAGGGACCTCTGCTGGACATAACTATATTAACACCAAAAGGGTAGATCACAAATAGATATGTACATCAAAGAGAGTAAACAGGACTAGCCATTTTTTGTGAAATAAAGAATAATACAAACGGCTTCTGTATGGCTAGCTGTTGTGAAAGAGAGTGAAATACACATTTTTAAAACACTGACATGCACCATAAAATTTCAGCAACTTACTCTAATCTCCATGTAATTCATAAGGACAGCAAAGTTGGTGGTGTGATTACAAAAGCAAGAAGTAGCATCTGATCCAGAATGCAATACTCTACAGCCTTTGTCTGACCAGCCACTTGTATGAGCAGCCCTAAGAAGAAGAAAAAAATTAAATACTGTCATTTACCGCATTCAGTCACTGTTTTGGAGACACACTTCTGCTATTTACTTACATCATACTGATATTCCAGAACATGCACGTGGGTGTGACAAACTTGGAATACTCCACCTATAACGAAACCAGATGTTTGCTCTCATACAACTCATCTTTAGTGCAAACCAGAGACACCAGCGTGTTCTAAAAAACGACCAAATATTATTAAATAGAAGCTCTTTTTCAGACAGTACAACAGCCACAAAAGCATGAAACACATGTATACTGTGGTGTCTTTTTTTCTCCTTCAGAGTAATGCTTTTGTTTCAGAGTAAATTTCAGACTCTACATTTTGTGAACACTGACAATCTAGAGCTATAAATTATTATTAGAATATTCCCTTTGTTATTATTCTGAGATTTGAGAATCTATGACAACATTGCGAATTACCTACTGTTTTGGGTTTTAACAGCAGCTCTAAGTTTTGTCCTCATTTGCCAAGGTGTATTAGAACACAATGGGAGTTGCAGGTGACACAACTAGCAGACTTTGGTACAGTTATTCCAGGACTGGTGAATCCTCAAGGAGTTTAGTATATAGTGAAGTTTATTCTATCTTAGGGCCTGTTTTCCCAAAACGCTGTATGGGATGAAAGAAACAAATACATCTCTGCTGGTATATTTAAATGTTCAAACTTGTTCAGAACACTAGCATGTAATGCCTTATAACCTATAACACTACTAACAGACCTTATAACAACGATTCATTTAACTGTGCAGTAGATTGTAAAGGACTGGGTTGGTAAACGGTCCTCAAAGACATTAAAATCACATTTTACATATTGTTTATCCGGCAAACATAAAGGCTTAAGTGACTAATGTAAAACAAAGTAACAACTTCATTTGTTTAGGTGTCAAAATAAGACTCTACTCCTTACCCTCTCCAAAGTGGATAGAGTGTACTGGACAGATACTGGAACATTCTCTGACCTGGACACATCTCGAACAGTAGCAGATATGATTGCGGTAGCCAGATGACCAAAGGTTGAGCTGGACGCAAACCAAAAACATCTTTTGTAAATGTGGTAATCGGTATACACTGACATATGGTTACATATGGTACAGTATGGTTACTTTTTTTTTCACAATATTCATTTAAAACAGCCTAAAGAAGAAAACAGTGGTCAGTGATCAAGGGACTTCCATAAATTTCTCAGCATCTGTCAGTACCTTGGAGCTTTGAAATCAAGTCTGGAAAGCATCTCTAACAGATTGCCATAGTAGGCATGGATAAACATCACATCCTTGTGACCTAAGAATGAAGATTTAAGAGTGAAAAGAATTAAAGAAACAGGATTTCCCTTTTTTGAGCTATTTAAAACTCACAACACAGTTCTCCTGCAAAGTCAAAAATAAATAGATAAAATAAATAAATGATAGGGAAATAAATAGCTTTTTTTGCTTAGTTTAAAGATATATTATTATAAACAGTCATGACATCTGTTTATCTGACAGTAGTTTTTGTCCAGTCGTACCTTGTCCTGAAGTACACCTGCTCCTACACCTGCTTCCCTGTATTAACAAGTCTGATCCAATTAATCAGTGAGTTAGAGTGGAATTCCACTAATAATCACAGTTAGCTATTACATGAAACGCTTACAAATACCCTGCCTGATGCCTGCGCAGTTTTAATTAAAACAATTTTAAAAGCCCATTCATCGCAGGGAGTTACATGAAGGGCATTGGGAGGCAAAGTAGTAATATCCCCACCGCTACCACAAAGTTTTTCTACAACATATCCCGTCACTCTTTGTTTACACCTCAGTGACTGAATTAGGCAGTTCTTCGTGAAGTCCCTGAGGTTACCTGAAGGTCCTTGTGTGTGTTAGAATCCCAGTATGCAACTAGTAGAAAGAAGGTAAACATGTGCAGGAAAAGAGGAACTCCAGGACCAAGATTCAGATACCATAGATATATCATAGTAGCCAGCAGTCAAAATTTCTCACCAAGGGAGTAGACTCTTTGGACTTCCGTCTCTGGAATTAGGATTTCATCTTGACTCCTAGAATGAACAGCCTGTGCTGAGGGTTTGTATACACAGCTGCAGCTCATCTGAGATAACCTCCTTGGCTCCATATGAATATCTACAAAATAACCACACCGTATAACAAAATAATGAAGTTATATGTATTAGAGTCTCGACTGTCAATTTTCCAGTTAACTGCTAATTGTGTCATACAAAAATGTCATACATCTCTCACTAATCTCTCACTAAAAATATCTAAATATCCCAAACAGTGTGTATCCAAAATAAACAAGCAAGTTTTACCTATGTTTTTTGTTGAAACTGTGAAGCTTGTCCTTTCTGCATAGATTGTATCTGCCAATACCCAAAGTAATTTATCGATATTCTCTACAATCATGAATGGTCCCAGTTGAATCTGTAGAAAGCAGACAAAGATATGTAAAAAGAACATTAGTTATTAGGCATGTGGAGCCATATCTACCAATGAATGACTGAATACTGATATGACGTACCCCTAGTGGCTTCAAATCCAGCCACTGCCTTGCCATCACAGGATCAATGAGACCACTGGCTAGGTTCAGGTAGCTGGTAGCCATGGATGTCATGACTCCAGAAGAGACAGCTGTTTTATTGACTTGAACAGCTGCAGCTAGCTCGATGTTTTGTGTGAGGTACAGAAGATCAGAGGCTGTGATGATATCAGGACTGGCCTCAATTACCCTCACAAAAGATTGAGCAATTGAATCCAGCCAAATCAGTTCATTATCTGCAGATGAAGTTGAATCAAACTCGTCTAACTCCTTCGGAGAGATGCAAAAAAAAATTAAGTTTCCTGCAGTATAAACAACCTTACTTGATTTAAATATAACAGGATAAACCCTGAAGTTGTGCACCCAGAAAATTTGGGCTACTGTGCAGAATAGCAGTGAAAGCTCTCACACTCACAGAGTTGGCATGTAGATATTTAAGGACTTGCGTAAAAAA
Source organism: Prochilodus magdalenae (assembly GCA_024036415.1). Lineage (NCBI taxonomy): Eukaryota > Metazoa > Chordata > Actinopteri > Characiformes > Prochilodontidae > Prochilodus > Prochilodus magdalenae. Next base: position 158,200 of record JAMWET010002558.1, read on the forward strand.
TGGCGTGTTAGGAAAGTTTTCCAAAGTCTCTGCAATCAAAGAAATAGAGTTATTATCTCAAAAGAAAGACATAATTCAAACAAATGCCTGAACACAATATAATTATTAAAATCACACGACTTTGGTAGACGATTGTAGTTTATGCTCATTTTTAATCCTCATAACTATATTTCTGTCTGCTAGAATATAAAAGCTTTATGAGTTTTATAATTTTGAAAAAAAGCAACTACATGAACATATTTAGTAACAGATTTGATGACCAGCAACAAGAGGCATGAAATATCTTTGTCCACAAGTTTCCATTTCAACTCATTTGGGATATAATCATCCTGAAATAAACATCGCGATATAGTTTTACCATTTTTTTCTTTTCTACTAAATTTTGAGTTATTACCTTTAGGAAACTGGCAGACACCCCCTTTATGTGTCTCACAATAGTCCCAGCACAGCTTTCCACTAGCAGGGTCAAATGTTACACAGGTATCATAATTTGGCATCTGGGATACATCTAAGGAAAAAATTGTGATATTGTAAATTTGAATCCGATCCAGGTTTTATGAGTCGGCCAGTCAGATGTGTAAAATAGACGTACATCATTAGAGGAATCAGCCGACAGGAATGAAACTTTGACATCATGAGACATGCAAATGATTCACGTTTCACGCTCAGCCGTGCATGCGATGGAAGCAAGGACGGCCTAATAACTGTACCTGACTGACCCAACAGCCATGACTGCACATACTTATGTAAGTATAGCTCAATAAATATTGCCCATATCAGACTTTTTTTTTTTTTTTACTGGTAACCTTTATCTTCCTTCCAAATAGCATTGCAATCTGGCACTTTCTTCTCCGTGCAAATATTATTTTGATGATGAGCGTATTTAGCATTGAAACACTTAAAACAAACAGTTATATAAATGTATATTACTATCTGACTCACTCCTGTGTTCTTGGCTATTGTTTAATGGTCTGTTTAACTTGAAAATGATGCCACCCATGAGTCATGACTGCAGCATAATCCTTTAATCCAAGTCTAATGCAAGTATAGCTCATCATACCATATGTATATTGTTCATTCGAGTAATAAGAGTCTGGAGTCTGTTCTTCATGAGTGCGGACCATGTCAACGGCAAAGTGTTTGTTTTGTTGGGTGGGTTTCTGAATTACAGCATAGATGAAATATTTACAACCGTTTAGGGCTGAGCTTGCCAATTACAACTTGGCTGAGAGTCCCAGCATTCATGTCGGTTGGGAGTGGACAGGGAGAGTTGGAAGTCATTACACACTACGCATTTTCAAAAGGCAGAAGGAGTCCAGATTTTAGACAAATTTGAACAGACCCAAACCACCACAAACAGCACTACCAACAGCATTTTACCTTCACACTGGAAGGAACCCCAATGCGTCTGTAGTGAGGGATCCATTTTCAGTCCAGAGAGGCTCCATTTGAAAAGTAGGCTAGAAGTAATGGGTTTACACTCTTTTTCCATGGTTCGGATTTCACTGGCTTCCAATGCCCGATCCCATATGTAGAGCTGGGTAAGACTCCCACAGAACGCCTCTGTGCTCTTAGAGGATCCACTGAATGTGTCTTGTTCTCTGCCAATACTGAAAACGCCGTTGCCTCCTATGTGTTCCGATGGGCAGAGATGACTCCCACGCCCAATCTCCTGACCGCCTGCTAAGAAAGCCCACTCACCACCATTTCCTGTCCAGCTCACACACAATGAGTGCCAGCAAGCATCATTGTCAAAGGCAGGCTGATAGCCGCTGTGCTCACCATGCACCAGCAAAGCAAGCTGGATGGGTTTTTCTGGTGAAACTCTAGCTTGGAGCTGGAACTCACTCCCACTTGCGTTTAATGAGTGTATGGCATATGAGAATACTGTGAAATCTCCATAGAAAGTGGGATCAAAACGAAGGACAGTGCAAACGGTGACTTCAGACATGTCAGAGAAAGTGTGGCAGAGTTCAGCAGATTGATGTTCATTTCTGCCCAGAAATTCCAAGATTAAGGAGTCAGAGGTACCTGGGACAACAAATAGGACAATGAGCATGTGCTGGTGGCTTTTTAAAATTTTACTTGTAAACTGTAAAGGCATGTGTGCACACATAATTCATTGTGCTATATTGTGTTATATTTAACTTTAGCCCAAATGTTATTAGCAGTCTGTTATAGCAGTAGAAATGTTTGGTGTTTGAAGTTTCTTCTTCTGGAACAAGGAAAGCTAATTCATCACATATTTGCCTTAGACTGCGTCCAATCAGAAAACCAGACTTTAAGTGGTTGGTTTAAGTCATTCGGAAGATTGAATTCTGTCCACACTTTGCTGAACTAACCTTTCATTGTTGACTAACAAGATCATTGTTGACCATGCAAAATATTTCACCGATGCAAATAATTAGGAAAATATTTGTTTATGGAGCTCACCACTTGTTGCCACTGTCCTTGAAATACACACAGGCTGGGAGATGTTCAAGGACTGGATGTAGCGGATAAGTTCAAGGTTCTCGCCATCAGTGGGCACCACTGCGAGGGCCCCTAACCGCCGTCCACACAGCCTGTCACCCACATACTCATAATAATCATTTGGCAATGGGGTTCTGCTTTCCGGACTAATGGCAAGAGCTGTCAGGTTGTAAACAGAGATAACGTACTGCAGTTACACCAACATTTGACCAACACTTGGTTGACTCCATTATCATGTCAAACCTCTTTATCACTAAAACTTTATTCCAGCCAGAAAATTCACATTCCCTGTCCATTCACGTTCATGGTATAAGTACAAAAAAAGTAGACAGTAAATTTTGACATAATATCTCTAAATAAGTATATAGTTAAGGAAGTCAATATTTTGGAGAGTGAAAATGTTGAGAAAGTAAGTGATCATTGTCAGATGCTCAAGTAATTTGACATAGTAAGTCATTAGTTAGAGATATTGGATCAGAAAATTGAGTAAATAAGCCATAACTGCGAAACACCCTAGCATTTTTTTTCGACATAGTAGGTCACCACTTTGTGATGCTATGTCAAAATTTTGAGAACATAAGTCATTATTGGGAGACACTAAGCCATTTGCTCGACATAGTAAGTCATTGTTTAGAAATGGTAAGTCGAAATCTGGCGGGAACGCGCTTCCATACCGTCTCCAAAAAACAGTGTGAGAAAAATATTTTATTTCCACCAATAAAAATCAGTCACTGACTTTAAGAAAGAAAGAGTGGCTTCTTTACCTGTTCCATAGCAGTGGTGAATCAAAACCTGGGAGACACAGGCAGTTCGTTACTTAGATATGAAGATATGAAATAATCACAGTTGGCGCTTCTGAATGAGAGTCTGAATGTACTTACAATAACATGCGAGCAGATAATGTTCAGCTGCATCCTGCGGAAAAAGAACCGGGCCACACTGTGAGAATATTTCTATTTAAAAAAACTGAAGATAGTGTCTGAATTAGCTCCATTAGTTAGTTTAGACACGTGGAAGTTTTGAGTAAACACAAAATAAAAATGACAAAACAGCCGAAAACCATCGACAAATAACGTCACTAGCAGCGGGCAGAGCTACGGGTACCTGTCCAGTACCTGTCCGAGTCCTCCTCGCGGTCTGAGGTAATAAAGTGCTGGTCTTAAAGAGTTCCCAGATGTTTCGCCGGTCGTTTTCCTCGTCCTGGTCTTGAAGTCAAAACTCTGAAGTGGTGGTTTGGAAAACGCCTTCTCCGCTGGGAGGAACTCCTCGGTGATATCAGAATCGGGGAATTCACTGAGAGAGACTTCCAGCTGCAGCAGCGCGAGCGAGTGGGGAGGCGCGTGCAGCTTCTCCACGTGAGGATGAAGAACTCCAGCTGACAGTGAACGTGGAGCTGAGTCTTTATCTTTATAGGCTACTTTCAACATTTACACGGAAAAGGCTATAAATCTAGAGTTTCTAACACTGACAGGCAGCAGCGCCAGAGACTACAGTATACAAACTGTAGTAGACACGCATCAGACTACCGCCCATAAATAACAGCCCACCCAACTGCAAAACACGCTACACGTTGCCTTTGTGTTAAGGTGGAATTCCACCGAAATTGCCATTTTTCTCAAAAATTAGTTCCTTGTGATGTACACACATTCATACAGTGTGGTTTAGTGTAAAATGTTCATTGTAAAGAAGTTTGCAAACTTTCTTTACAGTAGTGCTGATGGGAACTAGGTGTCTCAGTGACTACAACACAAATATATACATTTGATTAAATCCTACAGGAGTGCTCATATGTAACACTGATGATGGCAAAAAATAAATCTGAAAAGCAAACTTATATTTAGGACTTCACAAGTTGCATGGTTTAATGTGGAGCTACTGCCCATCCTGTGCCCTCTGATGCCGCTGCTTCATCTGCTTTGGCTGGGTGCCACTGCCCTCTTACATACTTGACCAGTTTGCCTGCCATGGAGCTTCTTCCTGACCTGTGCTAGGAGGAGGCCGCGTCTGCATCCCACGAACCGACCCGATGATCCTATTTAACCACAGACACCAGACATTCCTTCCTCTGCCTCACAAAACACTGAACACTTCTCTTATTCTTACTACTACGACATTCAGTTTTTTCCATGGCTTATCTTGCTATCCAGTGTCGACCAGGAGGATGGGTTTGCTTTTTGGGTCTTGGCTCCTCTCGAGGTTTCTTCCTCTTGCTCTAAAGGGAGTTTTTCCTTGCTACTATCACCCTTGGCTTGCTCTGGGGCTTGGACCCAGATTCTATGTTATGCTGCTTTGTGACTGTTGTAAAATGCACTATAAATTGACTTGACCTCAAAACACACTAAATTCAATGGAGCAAAATACATTTTAAAGTAAAGCTTTTAACACAAAGCTGTCATAAAACAATGTGTCATCTGGATACATCTAACTTCCTTTGTGCAATAAATGTCTATGAGGTAAGCTTCATAAGGCATTATGCCATTTAGACGGGTGGCTCCAATCACTTTCACTATAAACAATTATAACTTATTATATAGCAGTACTTAAGAATAGAGCAGGCCACTCTAAAACTGTTTACACATTAGCCAGTTAAGTATGTATTATATCTTTTCCCACTTGCTGTAAGCTCCAGATAGAAATCAGGGATTGAAATGTCTGCAACACGAATATAATCAATTATTGTGCAAAGTACACCAACATTACACTGATTTATGCACATTATTGAATCACACAAGCTACTCCATCATCATCAATTTTTTATTGGTGCAAAATTCTGTATAATTTACTGAATTATTACATGATTGTGAAAAAAATGTAATTAATTAATGCCTGCAGTGAGAGTCATGGAAGGAAAATGTGGAGGAAAGCTTTGTGCAAAATTGCAAATAATTGCGTACAAAAAGTAGTAAGTGGACTACAGACATGTATAGAAACACCCAATATACAGGAAGACTGACTAATAGGAATTTACTTTACCAACAGTGCTGAATTACTATATCCTTAGTAACATAAAACCTTGCGTTTATACATATATGTAAAAAGTAAACGTTTTAGCCCACAAATAACCATAATCTCAGCATCTAATGTTACAATATATGATAATTCTGTCTTGGAGTACCTCATACAAAAATCTGACAGAGGAAAAATGCTTAAGTGCAAAAATACATAAAAACTGGCTACTGCTGCATTTAACGGGCAAAGGACAGATCAAACCCAGCAGATATCCCTGGAGCAAGAACTAACACCAGAAGACATCGAGTAGACTATTTTAGGGGCAGTTCGGTTTCTGGTGCCATGATTTAACTCCTGATCCTCTGCTTTTGCAACACAGGTCCTAGAACTAGACAACTCTGGATTTTCTTCACAACTCCCATCAAACAGTGCTGCTAGAGAGCACAATGCTGAATGCACATCATCCCGTGCACCCATAACTTTCTCTAAGCATGGAAGCTGAAGGCTGTCAGAAGTGCTGACATCGATCTGTCTTGGTAGTCCGTGTACTACATTGTCAATTGTCTTGGTCAAAGACTGGACTGCTTCTTTGAAGGAACTAAGGTGAGCATCACTGCCTCTGCCTGTGGGAATAATTAATACAGATTAGTCTTAAATAAAACACGTGAAAAAATTTCATGAGTCAGTAAAAGGTGATGATTGCTGCAATTTGTTTGAGTTAAATTGAGAAAACATACCTCTGAGAGTGCGAGACAAAGTGGAGTGAAGCTGCTGGAAAGCCTGGTTTAGCTGAAAGAGCTTGTTAGCAGTGTTTCTTACACTTTCCAGGTGTGAAGCATCATCAGCACCCTCTGAAGTATTCTCCAAATAATCCAGCTTTTCCTGCAAAACCAAGAAGCCCAAAGACACCTTTGATTCTTGTAACAAACGACCTTAGTACTTACGATGGGAATGTTTCCGTGCTGAACACTGCTTTCATGTGTACATAGTTTCCCAGCCATCTCTCCAAATCATAATTAGAAGCGTGAGTTTTAGAAACACTTCTGACATCTTTTGATCATTTCTTGCTCATTATTATGTTCTATTATTTTATAATATAATATGACCGAGGCAGTTGTGGGCTGGAGGTTAGGGAACCAGCCTTGTGACCAGAGGGTTGCCGGTTTGATTCCCTGAGCTGACAGTAACGGGTTAGGGTTAGAGCAAGGCACCTAACCCCCAACTGCTCCCCGGGCGCCGTGGATAGCACTGCCCACCGCTCCGGGCAAGTGTGCTCACTGCCCCCTTGTGTGTGTGTGTCTGTGTGTGTGTAAACCCACTTTGTGGATGGGTTAAATGTGGAAGACAAATTCCTCTGTGAGAAAATCACAAATGGCACAAAATGGCTCAAAAACTCTCTACTCATTTCCACAAACACAATGTGGACTGGGACTAAACAGCTGTGTAGCTATAAGAAAACCACTTGACCGGCAAAAACGACTTTTTGTTAGGGAGCATAAAGATTGGACTCTGGGGCAATAGAAGGTGGTCATGTGGTGTGATGAGCCCAGAATTACCCTGTCCCAGAGTGATGGGCGCATCAGGGTAAGAAAAGTGGTGACTAAAGTGATGCACCCATCATGCCTAGTGGGGGCAGTGCTATGATATGGGGTTGCTGCAGTTGGTCGATCTAGGTTCAGCAACGTTATGTACCCAAAGAATGAGGTCAGCTGACCTGAATATACTGAATGACCTGGTTATTCCATTAATGGATTTTTTCCTCCCTGATGGCACGGGCATATTCCAAGATGACAATGTCAGGATTCATCAAGCTCATATTATGGAGAAGACAGTGGTCTAAATCTCACATTATCTATCCAAGATCTTGGGGAAAACTATGAATGCAACTCTGGACAGAAATAAATGTCATGACATTACAGAAGTTTGTGGAAACGACGCCACAGCGAATGCGTGCCATGATCAAAGCTAAAGGCGGTCCAACTAAATATTACAGTGTGTGATGTTTTTTGGGACAGGCAGTGTATATATTAGGTTATTTTTAATAGTCACTGACTTGACTATATACATTTTAATAGCTGTACATCATGCAAATGCTTATGGCAAGCAAAATGTACAATTTAATGGCAATCATTTGTGCTGCTTTAGCATGCAGAACAACATTTAGATTTCACCCATAGCTCTAACTCCAGCACATTTTAGCAGGACAGCTTTACAAGTGGAAAATAAGGCCGGCAGTTAAAACAGCATTACCACTTACAATACCCATTAAACAAAATCCCTTCTCATGAGTCTGAAATAGACCTGAGAACATAATATTTATACTGAAAAACTTTAAACACTCTCCTTCCAGTTTAACTGTAATTAAAGTTAGATTTCCACCCCTGATTTAAGACTATACCTGAAAGGATTTTTTGTCCAGAGAAGCTCTCTCTTAAGCCAGCTACAATATACGCAACAAACACATTGTTGTTGATAAAAATGGGTAAACATCTTCAGGTTACACAGAGACAAAAGTTGTGTATATATACACACTGCAAAACTAATTAATTAATAAATCTGAAAATTAAGTTTTTAATGCAGGGTTTGATCTTTGTGTTCCAGCACTACAGTGCTTGGATAAGGCCACATGATAACAGCACCCTGCTTAAAAGCTCACAATGAGGCTGCAGTTTGTGCTTGGAAGATAAGAAACCCAACCATGTTGAGGTGACAGATGATAGTTTGTTCAATGCATTCATTATCTTCACAACAATGCAATACAGTATAAGAAGGCTGAGATAAGCTTGCTTAAGCATCGTATTACTGGCATTGTAAAATGCTAATTCAAAGACACTGTGGGGGTAGGCATTAATTCAAAACCCTTTCTTTTAATGTCAAACCAAACAACAAATTTATATACGTACCGACATGTTGCAGTGAATGTAGCTTTGCAAAGCATATGCCACCTCCAACATTTTGGATTTTAGGCTCTGCAAAATCTGGAAAGTAAAATAAATAAATAAATAAATAAAAGTCCAATAATTATCTATAAAACATGTTGTACTGGTCTAACAAAGTAATGCATTGTTTTAATATGATAAAAAAGGAATAGAGGGACAGTAAATATTCAGTTACTGTTATGTAAAGTGAAGAAACTTGAGTACAAAATGAGAGAAAAGAGCTGTCAAAATAACCTGAGTTCTAGGTTGAGCTAGTTGAGCATGTCTTAGCATTTCTCTGCTAATAGAGAGACCCTCCTCCAGAAGAGCCCTTACACCTCGACACATTCCCTCTCGCAAAGACTTTACAGCGGGCCCCTAGGGAAGACGAATTCCATTAAACCTCAAATGTTTACTTATGTATAATATTGCATGCACTACTAGTGAAATATTACTTTGCCCGTGTCGTCAGATCCAAAATCAGTCAGATGAAAATGGGTCCCAGTCACTGTTGCCAGCAGACCTATGGCACTCAATGCTGCATTCTTACACCTGCCAGTTTTTCTTTGGGCTTCAGTCACCATAGAGGAGATTTCAGAGTCACAGCCCTGAAAAGACAGGAGAATAAGGGGACCTTTCCAACTAGCCCACTCTGGGTTACATCAAACTAAACAATAATATAATGCCTAAACCATACGAATGAACAAATTAATAAAAAGTATACACAGTACTGTGCATCACCCACTGACCCATTTATTATCAGTCAAAACAAAAACATTTTTCAGGCTAAATAAAAACACAGAAGCCTCAACAAAAATATGATATCATTGTTCTTGTTTTCACTGTGTTAATTTTTTTTACCTTACAGCTTCATTGTTATTTAGGAGGCTAGCTTTTAGTTCTTTACATTTATTTATTTATTTTTATCTGTTTCACACTTTCAAACTTAAGTCTTAGAAGGTGGCTGCAGCTAGTTCTTAGTAAAAACCCACACACTTTAAATGATGTTTAGGTCTGACCTCTGGGGCATTGTCAATCCATTGAGAATACCAGGATCAACTTTATTTGCTAATATTCTTCAATCTGTTTCTAGGGGTGCAAAAATTAATTAAGTTAGCTGACAACTAGTTTACTAGTCATTTGTTTGGCAACATTATTTCTCCATTTCAGTAAAACCCAGTGATTGTAAAATTTAGCTACAACCGAGCGTAAATAGACAGCAAAATGCACAAAGCACAGAATGCAATGTTTAAATTTAAAATTTAGAATTGAATTTATTTACTGACTAAACTAAAATCTCATTTAGTGTTATCTGTTTGCTGATACTTTGCACAGCTATGAGATATTTATGTTTTGTATTAAAAGGAACTGTTAATTAAACTGTATGTTTTGTAAATGAGGTATCTTTACTGTGTTCATTGTTAGTTAGCAAATGCATGAAACATCCTTAAATTAAAAGCTGACAGATACATAAGAGCCACTGGGTAACTGAGTGATCCATAATCCAAATAATCGCTTATTTGTTTTTAATAATCAATACATTATTTGAGTACCAAAATAGTCATTTACTGCAGCCCTATAGCTACACATTCTTTCAGTCCCTAAATACTGTCCTCTCACAGTGGAAGGATGGACATAAAGGTGTGGATACTTCAGATACGAAGCAGAAGTGGAGCTTGATTTTAAGTACTGTTTATCTGATCATTAAAGGCTGTTGATCTACCAGGCCTTGCTTGGTTCTCTCATTTTCAGATTTAAAAACTTAATTACTTTCCTTTTACTTTTCCCTGTGGATTATTTTATATATAATCCACTTTAGAAATATCACCAAAAAAAAAGTTGTTTATAAATGAAATAAATGAAGGGAGGCTTCTGGTTTTTGAGCAGTACTCGTAAAGTATATGAATTTGTATACCCAAATTGGCCAATAAAACTTCTCCAATGCTATTTGAGTATAAGACATGCTATGACTAAGAAATAAATATTGTATAACCTGACAAGTGGCATTTCTTTTAGCTACTATTAAACTAAAATGATAAAAGTCTGTTTTGGTTTGGGCACATTAAATTATATTAACTGACAATATTATTTATCTAATTATTGATTCCATACTTATTGTGCCCAGATTTCATAATTAGTAACATTTAATGACTAAAAAGGAAACAATTCATCTTTTCCCATATGCAGTTGTAAACTTGAGTCTGAGTTTGCAATGGACCTAAACATTACCCTAAAGTCTGGGAATTTGTCTAAGTGTTTAATTTTCTTGTACCATGTACCTGAATAAGCAATTGAAAATAGCTTCCCATGTTCTTTACTTCCGTCTTGAGCTCTTCCACAGTTCGGGAGACTGACTGATTTCTGGGTTGGATGTTGGAGACCCAGTGAGTGGTAATAAACACTGCTCTCTCAATGGCAGAGGTGGCTCTCACGAGATGAGTCTGTGCATCAGTGCTGCATACAAACACTGTTTACACACACAGACAATGAGAACTTCAGCATGGTGTTGGAACGACAGTGCAATATACGACATGGCCAAGTTCCTCACTGTTCTTATAGCATGACAATGATGGATGACTTTGATGATATATGGATGTTCAAACACACTTACAGTTGTCCTGACTGTTCTCGTCAAGCTGCTGGTACAAATCTGCAATGGAGTTTGCAGCACTATGAATGGAGAGCAAGTCCAGAGCTAGTTTGTCTGGCAGGCTCTCGCTCTCCTCTGTTGATGAGCTGGCACGTAACCGGGAAACCATGGCAGCTATGAGATCTTTGCAGATGCCAGGCAAGGCAGAGTCTGAGCTGCTGCTGTGAAGAGATGGGGGCTTACTCACACCCATGAGGCCTGTGGCAATAAAATATAGTGAAAGATTATAGGATCATGGACTTGTCCAGTGCAACAATGATCAGCATGCCTGTATTTTTTGAAAATCTTTAAAAGGGGAACAATGAATATTGTTTTTATGACAGATGAACACACATGGTGGAAAAAATACACAGTAATATTTTTAGAATGGTACAGAACTGAAAGCAATTCAGCATCAGTCACCATGGTAAATATTAGGTCTTTTAAGATCTTTAACCAGTCAGTTAATGGGAATTTGGAAAACATACAAAGATAGTACAGTACCAGCAGACTGTGAGGAAGAACAGTACAAGCTCTGAATAGGGTGTACTCTGATCTCGTAGAGTCGCCCAGAGATACGCCTGCTCTTCAACAGGCTCTTGCTTCTGAAAAGATTTCGATGGAAGTACTTAAGGTCAGTAACTCCACCACAGTTAAGGACATTTTTTCTCTAAATACACTTTCCCCTAAAGCTATAACTTGTGAGTTTTGTATTGCACCTCTTTGAGAAGTTTGAGAAAGGCAAAAACACAAGGACAAAAATTCCACTGGAGGCTAAATTAATATGGTCATGTATACTATATGGTCAAAGTAGGTGAACTCCTGCCCATCACACCTATATGGGATTTCTGGACATTGTGCCCCACAGCCTTCACAAGCTGTTCCCACAAACTTGGAAGCATATGGTTGTTTAAAATGTATTTGTATACCGTAGCATTAACATTACCATTAACTGGAGGTAAGGGCTAAAACTGCCCCAGACTATTATCTCTCTTCCACTAAACTGTATTGTTGGCACTATGCATTTAGGTAGGTAACACCTTCCTGGCATCTACCAAATCTAGCTTGGTCCACACATCCCACTGCCAGATACTGAAGTATGCTGTATCACTCCAGAGAACACATTTCCACTGCTCGAATACAGTGGCAGCCTGCTTGACACCACTCCAGATCAAGCTTGGCATTGCGGATAGTGATCTTAGGCTTGTATGCAGCTACTCTGCTATATAAAGTATTTGTTGAAGCTCCTGAAACACAGTTCTTTGTTTTTGCGTCAGCACTCTGCAGCCTTGCCATGTGAGTTTGCATGGTCTACTGCATTTTGGCTGAACTGGATCTTCAGTAACAATGATGCTGCTATTGGCACACAGTGCATCAGTGGACACCTTCGTTGAATCTCTTCAGTTCAACTAAAACAACCAAGCTCAACACCTTAATAATTAGCCTAATTAGGTTGCATTTTGTGTAATCCCTAACATTTTATTCTTTTGTAAAATAAAATAAAAAACACACATTCATTCATTTAACTTGTCAAGCATGTTACTGTAAGCTCAGGTGTTTTTTGCCCACAAGGGCTGTAAATGCAGGACAATGAAAGTTGCTAGACATGCATAAAAACACATTTCCTAAACCAATTTTCCAAGTGGACAAAGCAAGTTCAGCATAACCAAATACCACTGCTTTTCTACAGAGACAGACATGCTGTCTAAATGACATACCAAGAACAGCAAGAATTGAATCTGCTCATAAAGGAAACAGCTCACAGGAAGAAGAGGGAGCAAGACAGCATGAACACAAATTAGCTGAAAGTGTGGACGAACTCCAGAGAACTGGGGTTGTCAGGTTGGTGGGCTGAGGTCTTACAGTCAGCCATGTTGCAATTTGCCACATCTTCATAAGCAATTTACCAATAGGGTGATAAACATGCCAAACGAGGTAGGAAAAGATAAAGGCCCGGGGAAAAGTAAGCTATGAGTCTGGGGTGGAGGAGAAAGCTGTCAACTTTTGGTTTATAAAATGCAATTTATTCATTTGTATTTCTATGCAGAGACCTTTGTGTGAGTGTGTTTTTACGCAGAAAGTAAAATCACATATTTAGTTTGACAGAACAATGCAAATAAATGCTTAAACAACAAACAACAAGAACAGCCATATTTAGACAAAGCAAGATTAAGCGCAGTAAAATAGTTGGGAGAAAATAAAAGTACCTTCTGCGAGAAAAAGAAGAGGCTGAGGAGGCCGAAGAAATATCTGGCTCCCACTGGTCGCTGGGGTCATAAAACACGTCATCATCTTTAGAAGCACAGTTTCCCTATGAGCAATAAAACCGAACTTGATTAAGAACTCAATCCGCATGAACTACAATTAAGATGCTGCGTACTTTTGTTTGTCAATCTGCCACAGAGTTTTAACTCTGGATCCTTGCTGCATTCCCCTACTTAATTTGATGATTTAAAAGGGCTAAATTGAAAAAGAGATGCTATTAATACTTAAATTAAAAAAATAAAATTATTACTTCAAAACTATGTTGTATGTTTTAGAACTGTGGTAAAGAAACCTGAACTACATACCTACATGTACAGGTATGCGTGTGTGCTGGGATTACCTGTTCAAGCTCCCTCATTGCAACCAGGTTGCTTTGGAACTTCTCCAGGTTCCAAAAGGTGGAGATGCCCAGCTTGGTATTCTGCACTTGTATCTGCATCTCAGCATCATCCCCCCCACCCTCTGCAGATACTTCATGTCTGTATTTGATACAATACAGGTCAATTGATTAAATTAAAAATAAACTTTCATGTTTAATTTAATGAAATAATAAACACAGTAAAATAAGCAAACCTGCTGAATACTGTGTGCTTCCGGAATTTCACACTTATTTTGTTAGCCTCTTCAATCATCAATGACAACTTCATAGCATCCCATTGTGGAGGTACTGTATATGGCAGAGGAAAACCACTGATGTTAAGCACAGCATACATACACACACTCAAATCCATTTTTTTTCATTCTTGTAAATAAAATAAACACAGACTTTACCCTAAATGGTGAAAAATGGTTATTGTTCTTGTACACCCTAATCAGCAATCACCCAGCTCACATAAAGTCATATGTAAAGGTTTGAATGTAAATAGTCAAAGTACAAGTTTTGTTTATATCTGAAGTGAAACATTCCATCAATGTTAGTGTTCATTAGATGATTTACATATTGGGAGAGACAAAAACAACCACCCCTGCGAATCCCCAAATATGTTAAACTAAATTATTTTACGAATATCTATTTACTCAGTTTCCAATCCCCTGAGCAGTTATTTACAGTCATTTAAGCCCATTAAGCCTTGTTAAATGGGGAGAAACAAAAAAACTGAAACTGAAAATCAAATTATCGGTTTAAAAATGAAATAGTTTTTTGGCTTGTTCTGGGTATCGCGTTTGTGTTTATGCAGAGCCCCACAACAAGGGAGGGTCAGTGTGAATGTTCCTTTTAGTCAATAATCATAAAATAATGGCTATATGGCAAAAATATGAGATCTTGTTAACCACAGAATCTCCTTGAACAGTTTAATTGCTTTTATATTTTTATTATAATATTAAATTGCTATTAAACCTACCAGTCCTAGAGGTCTGGTTCACTTTTAAGGCACGCTTCCTCTGAATCTCGGCTAGATCTTCAGCAACTTTCCTTTTCTCTGCTTCCAGCGCCTCAAGGATTTTAGCATGTCGGATATCATTATCAGCCATGGCCTATAAGATACAAACATGGTTAAAATGTACCGCAACGTGATTCCATAACTACCTTTTAGCTGGTCATTTCAAAAAAGTTCTAGATCAAGCAAGTACCTGTCTGGCAGCCTGGGTCTCCATTTGTAACCGTTTCTTATGCATGTTCATTTCTTGCTCCAACACAGTCTTGGCGGTCCGCAGCTCCTCCATTTTGCTTGCCACTTGCTGCCTCTCAAGCTCCTGTGCTCGTTTTCTTTCGCTCTCCTCCACCTAAATAAGGGGGGTTCAAAGTTTGCAAGTGACAAAAGAGGCATGTAAATAGTTAAATATCTCAATGCACTTGTTTAGAGTACATAAACAGTAAATAAAACGTACCAGTTCTCTCTCTAGAGCTTTGATCCTGTTCTCATACTGCAGCTTTTGGTCAAACAGCTCTTTCTGTGCCATTTCTTTGGCCACCTGGATCCCCTGTATCATCTCCTCTTTGGCTTTCAGTCGGGCATCTTCAATCTCTGCCTCTAGTCTAAAAAGAGCAAAAACATATGGGACACACACGACATTTTCTCCAACACTTCACTAATTCACCAATCATACTGCTGGTGCAGTCTTATTAGTTCATAAACATGTTAAAATTCTGCATTTTAAACTCACTGAGCTCTCTGTGCTGAGAGCAGCTCATTTTTGGCAAACTCAAAGTCCTTCTGGCCATCGCCAGCACTCCAACAGGACACACGCTTTCCACTCTGCACCTCAGCAGGGTGGTTGAAGCGGAAGTAGTGATCTCCTCCAAGGATCACCCTGTCGCCCTAAGAAAATCACATCAGCCAGGAAGAGTAGGCATAAGTACTCTTTATTGGAAAATGCAGAATAAATATATCTATTATATAACTATTATGTCTAAATATAATTAATGTAAATAATAAAAACCCTCTTACATGGTGAAGGACAGTGGCTTCAGACACAAGGCTTCCATTCACAAAGGTCTTGGCGTTTTTCAGGGGGGTGATGCTGACCGTTCCATTTACATTGGAGATTACACTAAAGGAAAAAGTAAGAAAACAATTAAAAAATAAAAAACTATTTCTGCTTGTGGTCTGCTTGTGTACTCCCTTCTAGACACTAAAGGTCTTACTTGACTGACAGCCTGACCGGTCTTAAAGTACTTGTACTTTCTGCTGACAGACAGATGACGGGAGCCATCACAACCAACCAGATACCACCAGTTCAATTCCAAAATAAAAATATTTTGGCAACCAGACATCCATGTGGATTTCAAGTCATCTGGTATGAAGACTAGGCATTATGCTGTGCGCATGGTATTTATAGGCATCTTACCAGTGCTCATCAGCAATAAGAGCCCCAGACAGCTGGATGTCATGAGCTGACTCAGACTTCAGCTTGCCGACCTTGGTCTGTCCCTCCTTAATCATGTACAACAGCATCTCTGACAGCTGAGGATCCTCATTCAGGTTCACAAGGTTGGGAAGCCGGTTATCCACTTTAAACGTGATGCCTACACGCTGAGAGGGGAAAAGAGAAGGAGGGAGAGAAAAGAAAAGGAGAGAGAAATAAGCACAAATGGCCCATAAAGCTCATGTTGGAGGCAATGATAAGGATAGTGAAACAAAAAAAAAAAAAAATTCAAATAATAATTTTTATTAAAATAAAATTATTACCTGCAGTTCCTTGGTCTCTTCACGTTTTCTCCTCTCAGCTTGGTCTAATTTTTCTTTCCATGTTCTACAAAAGAAACAAAAACAAAACTCTAGAAACATCTGGTCAAATACTTTAGAAACACATTCTTCTAGATAATACAGGTCAATCAAACATGTGGAGTATTGTATAAGGCAGGACTTTATGGTTAGCAGATATTTTTCAAAATTTGCACGATTTAATCAATTGGGATGTAAACATCAAAGTCATTCATAGTGTTTTCATGTGTAATTGTACAGAAACGCACAAACCCAGATGTCTTCACAATGGCGTAGAAAGGAAACAGGGTCAGTGATGTCTACTATACAAACATAGGAGACTTTTATCTTCTCAGATTTTGTGTATGATGGAGATGGTAAACTTGAAATTGCATATGTTTCCGTTTTGAGGAGGTTGTGGACTATCATAAGAAGACGTCTCTGGCTTCAGGACACAACATTCATAACTAACATGTAATAACTTTCTTGAAGGAGGTTTAGGAAACATTAAACTCTTCATATATCTGGTTCCCATCACCGACACTAAGAACAATTCTACAATTCTGACAATTTCTTAAACAGAGCATTTTTACGTTTCTATTGTCAAAATGGAAAAATCTAAAAAACAATGGAATTTGCACTTAAATCATAGGCTAACTAACTGTTCTTATTTGGTAACTAGACTGAGAGCAATGCAAATTGTTCATGTAATACTTAAGTTGTAGGAGTGGCCAATGGAAACCAAGGCTCACTGTAATTCTCTGGTATTTAAAGGGGAAACTCAAAGCTAAACCTATTATCCAGGTTACTGAGAAACCTTGCCCTATAAAACTCTCCTGTACTGTAATGGGAACACCTCTGGGATTACCTGTGCACCTCTGCCATCTCTCTCTCCTGTTGAGAGAGCTGAATTTTCAAAGCAGCAATTTCCTGTTGGAACTGCTTCATCTTCCCAGGATCAATGCCCTGTGAGCTCATCTGGGCTGCCCGCAGCTTCTCCACCTCTGCTTTCAGCTCTGATTAGGAAAATACAAGCAACACAATGACCTCACATGCAGTGGAACATTTTCTGTTAATCTACTGCCCTCTGCTGAACGGACAATAGAAATGTTCAGTGAGAACTTTCCTGCACAAGTGTTAGACTTGTGTCATTAAATGGAAAGTGTGGTGAGGGCAAGGCTGGCTGTAATTGAACAGTGAAAAAAAAGCAGGTGATTCATGTGTTGGTGGAGGGCAGGAGGAATGAAGGCACTGACCTCGGATCAGCTTAGCGTTGGTATCCTCGTTGACCTTGGCCACATTGATGATCAAGCGGGCCTGCTGAGCATAGCGGAGAGTGCTCAGGCTTTCGTCCACATTGCTGGCGGCTGGACTGAGAGTCGCAATCATGGCCGTCTTGGAGTTCCCTCCAAGGCTTTCCTTTAGTAACCTAGGTATGTGTGAGATGATAGTTAGGCTGAGAGTGATTGCCCAAATTTTTTTTTGAAAAATCAAATGTAAATATATCGTTTTAGAGAAAATTAAATAGTCTATTCAGTCAAATCGGAAATCCAAGTGTTCAAAGATCTCTACTGATTCAGATTACGTAACATTCATTATTGCAAATCTCATGATAACTATATTTGAAACCGAACGGTAAGTTCTTACCATGTCAAGACCGACTCCCTATATGGGATGAAGACTTTCTTTCTGATCTGAGCCTGTTCAGACAGTGCGGAAATCACCTTCCCCAAAGTGAGTAGAGACTTGTTGATGCTTGCTCCCTCCTGTGAATAAATCAACTATTAGCACACTTATACTACTGCATTAAACACAAAGATTTTCCAAAAGCTTTCATTCAAGTCGGGCTTTAGTTTATGTCTGATTTTTAAGTCCTTCTTAACTTAGCTTTACTTAGCTGATCTTTGATCAGATAAAAAAAAAAAAAAAGACGAGGTCTGCGTCATCAGTATTACAGTAAATCTCAGCACAGTGATCTCAGGATTAAACTATTCAACTAAACTATTGAAATTATTGATTAAGCGAAATACCCTCAGTCGTTCCCCACTAGTCTGGGCTGTAGCACAGCGCTCACTGCCTGCTAAATCCACAAGGTTGATCCTGCTGATGATTCTGTGGTCATGCTCTTCTCCCTCCACTAATTCTGTCTGCAGATGCACAGCAAAACAAGATTTGGTTTGGTAAATGTGATCAGTGGTACTCCACACATTCTGTATACGCACAATAGGAATACATTTTATTTAACAAAAAGAAGTAATATATTTAAGAAGCTTTAAAGAGGCAGAAATAACCTTAGTCTGAGTCATGACCAGTGTGAAGACGGAGTGAGACCTGGAACTTTTGTCATTCATGCCAGTGGCAGCAGTAGCTCGCTGTTTATTTCCAAGCTCAAGCCATGTCTGGGAGAATACAGGAAAAGTAAGAAAAAGGAAAAAGCCACATGGATGTCTTTACATTTTGCTGGATCTAAATTATTGTAATTGTTCACTAATACAAGGGCAGCATACCTGAATATCAGCATAGGAGCTAACCACATTCCTGTTAAAAAATAAATAAATCAATTAAAAGTCACATTGCTGATGCTGACTAGCAATAAAACAATAAACACATGCAAATGTCTGCTGCTTACGTTGATAGATCTGCAACATAAGGTCCATGAATTGGGTGTTCTCTGACTCGCAGCTAAAAAAAAAACAGGAATAAAGTAAACTATACTACACAGCAATAGCATGACAGTCCTACATCAGAATACACCACATGTGTAAGCACCATAGGCTTATATCGTATGTTAAAAATACTATAAAAAATATATTATATACACAAAATTAAATTCAAATGTAGTTGTTTGATGAATCTATAATACATAGTTAAATATAATTGTTATATTATTATTTTATAATATATTATTTTTAAATGTAGGGCAATTCTCATATAATGTAAAAATAAACATTAAAATTACATGACTACAGGACCAAAAGAGTGACTGGGTTTTTTTTAGAGCAATGTCCTATTCCTTTGTCCTCACTCCACTTTTGCTTCCATCTTTGTAATTTGTTTCCTATGCTTCTGAATATGTTTTATTGTCGAGAGTAAGCATGCTTCTTCTTCCCTGCTCACAAGGGGCCTAAAGGCAAACGCAATGCTACACTTCTCATCACATCTTTAGTAAAACAGTATTATGAGACAGGACAGGCCAAGGTCCTAACAACTCTAACACGGCTCCTGAAGGGACAAAACGCTTATACAGCTGATGTGGCATAATCTGTGATAACGTTTTTATTCTGCTCACAGGCATCTTCTTTTGGTTTTGTTCATCCTTCGCCACAAGCAAATCATGAATCTTCTCGTTGTACACCTCAAAGTAGCTCATCTCCAGATGACAAGTGACCTGCAACAGTACATGAAACACGCACATGCCTGCCATCAACCTTTGCTTAAAAACACAGCAAGCAAAACGTATATTATAAGTCAGTCAAAATTTCAGCACTAAACACAATTAAGACAGGTGGTAAGCACTTGGTTACCTAGTCAGACAGCTTACCTCCTGATTGTCAGCTTTAGACAACCTTAAGAAAAGTTCCTCACAGAACCTTGGTATAATTCCAGCTTCTTCACCAAAACCCATCATACTGGAAAAAATGTTGGGGAAAAAAAAATTCAGAAAACAGTACCAAGAATGGATGAAACGGAATGCTTGTGGAAACGTCTGAAATCAATACTACTTACGTGTAAGACTTTCCCGAACCGGTTTGCCCATAAGCAAAAAGGCAAGTGTTAAAGCCTTCGAAAGCTCTTTCCAGCAGCGGTTTAGCCAGATTCTTATAAATTATCTGCTGACTTGCAAACTGTGAGTCATTTTCATCAACAGAGCAAAAAGAGAAGTCAAAGGAAAACGTGTAGGTTTGCTTAGTATCTGGATGCTGAACCACAGTCTCCTGACTGTCCATGAAAATCACTTGAGAGCTGTTCTCACCCTTTTCCCTGGTCACAAGAAATAGAGGATAGGTAAGTGTTACATACATCTACCCACCCTAAAACACAGCCCCTCAGATTAAAAAGGTAAACCACATTAGATATCTGAAAGAAAGCATGAAAACACGGGATGGATTATGTCAAAACTCAAACATCACTATACTTAAAGACGTCCTCACGACACAGAGTATATATAACAGTCATTCTTTTCCTAGGTTTGATCAACTACAACATTAAACTACACATAAACAGTCTAAAAACTGAATAATGATCTTTATTCATATTGCACTCCAATTACACAGAACAGACTTTGGTCTGTTTGTGTTTCTAAGTGTCTTAACTCTAACAAGATCCAAAATATGCGCAGAAACGTATGTCTGACGTAACGTGACGCAACATAACAATAACAATATCGTCATGTTGTCCAAACTGTATGATTTGGGATGTGTGCACATTTAAATGGTGTTACCTGAGGCTGAAGGGCCTTACTCGCACCGCCACGGTCACCGCACTGTTCTCCATCTTCAACTCTGGAGATGCTGGGGTTGTGGCTCGGCTCCCAGCTTCAGCAGAGACAAGGGTTTCACACGCAGGTGTAGGTCTGGATTTGGTCGAGTTCAAGGCCTCACTGGGGGTGGAAGTCATCTGGGTTGTGGTTTTCCTTACCTGAGTGGAGCGAGGGGTGGCCAGCAGGTTCCTGCTCTGATTGCTAACCAGAAACTTCTTATTAGAAGTACAAGGAGCCCCGGGTCTGCCAGCTTCGGTGCTCGACTGCTTTTGTCTGTCCATGCTGTGGGGTTTCGTAGACACTGATTTAGGAACATCTCTCACGGCCAACCTCTCAAACACTTCTTTCTTCACACTGATCCTCTCGAACTGAGTTTTCCCCGTTGGTGTCGAGGTTGTCTTGGCTTGGTCATGAGCTAGATCTCCTTTGGCAGTGATTAAGACACTCTGAGTGGACCGGGCAGGTTTGCACGGGGTGTTGACAGGCTGAAGGATGTCTTTAGGTCTACGTTTAGCCTCAGTGTCCCTCAGACTGGCCGACCGCAGCAGAGCTAAGGTGCCCGGGGTCCGGCTGTTTGGCTCTGAGAGCACCGCTGAGCTCGCCAAGGCTCTTCTCTCAGCCGCAGATGGAGTGCCTTTATCCAGGGAGCCCGTCCTGGTCCTCCGCTGTAAGGTTAACCGTTTTCCGTGGCCGTCGCTTCGGTTCTCGGTGTTTTCGAGCGCTGCTGTGTGCTCGGCGGCTTTGTTGCTTGTTTTTCTTTTCTGAAGGGCGAGCCGACCACATGAGGACATGGTGCTCGTCTTCTCTCCAGATATTATATAAGTCTTATTAATCTCTTTACTCTTATCTAGGGATGATGCTTCCTCTTCTTTGAGATCGTTCATTTCCTTTCCTCTCTCTTTTACGACCGAAGTGAAATAATTCTTTCGACTACGACTGAAATAAGTTACTTATTTAATACTATCTCTTTAAACGTTATATAACTACTGCAAAACACTAACGAGCTAACTTAGTCAACAGCCTGGCTGGACCGGAGGTGGTCCGTTGTCATTGAGTGTAACAGTAACGGCGGTAAACTCAGCTAATGTACCTCGTGACGTTGTCGTTATGTTCGCTAAGTAGTGAGGTAGCGAACACCGATACGGTGAAAAAATTAAACGAAGGTTTTCTGGCTAGTGTGATACTTTGTTTACCTTTTCTTCGCTCTGTCTACGCCGCCATCTTACCGCTTCAATTCAAAAACCTGTCATCCAACGTTATTGGACTACGGAGGGCGATGACGTCACGGGACTTCTCTTGGTAAGGCAATGTAGTGACGCTCATCTGCCGACAGGTGGCGGTGCGTCGCTGCTTTTCACTGAGCGACTGAATAACCCACGCGTGTCCAACACTTACACTTCGTGTTAGGAAAAATACCACAGAGCTTGTTCCGGATGGTCTCAAGTAGTTTTGTATAGTTGTACCGTAACAGTAGAACTAATATGTTTGAAATTATTGACCCACACAGTGTGGGTTTAAATATGTCAAAATATTTGCCAAAAAGTATTTCTAAATTTAATATAAAATTTATTAATTTTATTATTATTGTTATGCTGTACTTTCTGATTTTAGACAAATCAATTGCAATTTCCTACACAGTATCTGAAACCTATAAACTTACAAATAAAGAATTGTATTGAGACCTTGTATAATATAAAGTTCTTGTGTCCAACCAAATTGGTTTATTTTATTGCAAACAAGGATTCCTAACGTACATTTCACATTTTTATTCACAAATTAGATTTTGATAGGATCTATTGTCTTGTTAAAAATTGTGGTTTTATGTACAAAGATTAGGCACTACAATTGTCTTTGGAGACATGGTGATGCAACTCAATGTAATATTTTTATTTACTGAAAGTGAATTTAAAATAGAAAATGTACAAATCAAATGTTTCAAAAGTCCTCGTTACTTTTTTGCGCAGCTCCTGTCATGCCTTCTAATAATGTCAATAAGGTTGTTTTTGGTCACGACATCGTCCTGTCCTCGATTAGTCCTTTGTCTGGCCTTCCTCTGCTGTTCATGGAGGTGAGGGGAGTTGAGGAGTTGTGGGGGAAGCAGGGAGCCCGTGGGTTTCACTCTGTTCACAATGTCCAGAAATAAGCGCTTATTATTGTTATTCATGAAGGTAATGGCTGTCCCTCTGTGCCCCAGTCTTCCTGCTCTGCCTATCTGTAAGCACAAGCACACTTATGGTAAACGGGTCATCATACCATCATAACACACTCACTGCAAACACACTGTGATAAGGATATAGTAGTATGTCAGTTGTCACCTCTATCAGTGGTTTGTAAAATACAGGTGCATCATACCTGATGAACATACTCATCCATGTTAGTTGGCATGTCAAAATTCACCACCAGCTTCACATTGACCAGGTCCAGTCCTCTGCCCAACACACCTGTACTGACCACCACTTCAAACTGACCCTCAAGCAGACCCTCAAAATAAAGAAAAAACAAAACATTTTAAACAAAATTTCACTACAATTACAAAACCTGGCACTGCTACTACCAAACTGTTGTACAACTGGAAAACTCTACCTGATCAATGGTGACGAATCCAGGACCATACCTTTCAGCTTTCAAAAGATATTAGGAAGACTAGGAAATCCATCTTTTAAAGATGCATCTTGAAAGTGGAAAGAACTTTTTAAAAACAAATGCTCTGGGGTGAAAATCTAAAGGCAGGCTGTTTGATTTTCTTACTCTGCTGGTTGGCTGATGCAGAAGGAAGCTAGATAGCTGACATTACAGGTAGAAATATTACCTCTGTATTCATTGACCGTGTGTCAGTGTGCTAGCAGGCAGAATTACTTTCCCAATTTGACATTCCCAGTGGATGACATATGACATATTTTAAATGGTGGACAAAAACACAAAAAGCATACCAAATGCAAAGATATGCAGCACCATTCTATACAATATTATGTAACATTACAACATATTAACTGCAAGTTTGAAGCCGGAATGTCACTTTAATTTCATATTACCTTCAGGATTCTGTTGCGTTCCCACTGTGTCTTGTCAGAGTGAATAGCTACTGTATTTAAACCCATAACCTTTTGCACAGCCTCACACAAAAGGTCTGCTCCTAGTTTGCAGTCCACAAAAACTACTACTGGTGGCTGGTAGAGTTTTTCATCCTGTTAAAATAAGATTAAACAACCCATTAAACTCTTCACAAAAACACACAGTGTAATAAATGTGATGCACAATTTTGTGAAATGCAGTTTTCAAGTGTAAGTGTCCCAAATGGGTCTTTGAAGGAAAATGCTTTTTTATCTCCCCATATGAAAGATATGAGGACTATATAAAAGGTATAGAAACATATCAGAATAGCCCTCCCATTTCCCTTCCATTTATAGATTCCGGTGTATAGATACCGTTTCATTACTTACATTCAGAATCTCAAAGAGTTTCTTTTTCTTTGATGGCTCCTCTACCCAGAGAACAATCTGCCGAACATTAGAGCAGGGTTGGTTCTTCTGACCAATAGTGATTCGCACAGGGTCCTGAGTCAGACGAGATGCTAGCAACTCTGTTCCTGCAGGTATTGTGGCAGACGTCAACAAAGTCTGATGATCCTCAGGAACTTGCTCCAAGATCTCAAGCACCTGTTGCTGGAAACCCATCTTCAGCATAGTGTCTGCCTGAGGCGAGCAAAACAAGAACATTCACAAACAATGCAGGTCGAAGCAAAACATACAGAACATACATAAATTGTTCGGGCAGTGTCTGAGCTCATGGTGGGTTTTAGACTCTAACCTTCTTATACTAGCTGGAAATATTATCCAACAGAACACTAAGGCACAGTTGTAAGTCGCTCTAGATAAGAGCGTCTGCTAAATGCCTCAAATGTAAATGTAAATACAGAAACAAATTGCTCCAAAGAAGAAACAATACCTTACCTCATCAACAACCACAACCCTCACATTGTCAAGTTGTACAGCATCCTGCTTTAGAATCTCAATGAGACGGCCTGGAGTTGCAATCACAATCTGCATGCAGAAGGAACATGCGTTAGACAGGTATGGACTGAACTACAGGTGATCAATACCTGAATAAACCAGCAACATGACTGTACTATGACTTCAAACAATTATGACCTATATGGCTGTTAATTGTCTTTGTCTAAAAAAAAAAATACAATCTGCTCCAGTCTGCTATTTCACCATGTGAGAGATGGAGCTCGTAATTAAACATTTGGACAGATACTTTTATCATATTTCAAGCTTGTGTATATGTGTGAAGACAAAGTTGAACTGCTCTGAACTAAAATATAGAAAACACCTGGTTGCAGTGCACAAAGCTCTTAGAACACTTTGAGGATGCTGTGACAAGTACAGCTTTGAACATTACCTTGATCTTCTGCTTAAGTCGATGGAGCTGTGGAGGTAAAGGCATTCCTCCTACAAGCAGAGCAGTTCTCATGTTGGGAAGCCCTATAATCAGTTCCTTTGCTTGTCTCTCAATCTGGATAGCCAGCTCTCTGGTTGGAGTAAGAATAACACTCATAGGACCAGGTGAATTACCCGTTCCATTCTGAAAAGTAAATATAGGCATGTATAAGATATATGCAAAAATACAGAATTACACAAAACAAAAAAACTCCAAAAAGGATGGGGTTGTGCAATATAAAAATAATTAGCATTATAATACTACATCATATCAAAGTATGCTTTTATGAGCATACTGCAGTTATCATACTTCAAGAAAACTAATCAGCTGCATGTTTCTTTAGAGCATAACCAGTCATGTTTCACTGGAGTATGTGTAATGTTAAACAAAAAAATCCCATTTATGGTGTTTATTATTTGGTATTTTTAGATGTGGCACATTTGGTTATTTTTTTAAATAATATTATTAGTAATAATGGATTCAACGTACTTAGTTGTTTTTTTGATCAGTTTTAAAAGTAACCTTTCAAAGTCTAAATGGTTCCCAGTGGTGGTGATAGGTAAACAACCTCTAAAACACTGGTTATGAAAGTTTGGTGATACACAAAGAGAGTAATAGACTACATAACAATATCCACAGATAGTGATTTAAACTATAAGCTATTGGCACCTCATTAGACATAAGCATTATGATCAATGAGATTCTGCTGAGAATGTGTAGGTCTACAAGGACTTATTCACAAGCCCACCGAATGCCTGACTTTGTAGTGCTCTTTTTGTTCATAAAGCATTTTACCTCCAAGGAACGAACAACCACTGGAAGAAGGAAGGCGATTGTTTTTCCAGAACCTGTGTCAGCGGTAGCAATCACATCTCTTCCAACTAAACCTACAGGAACCATCTGCATCTGGATGGGAGTGGGTGCCTCATAGCCAGCCTTCTTCAGGTTGGCGCTGAGGGCTTCATGAAAGCGGCAGTGCTCAAATTCAATGATGGGCCTGCTGACATCTTGGCCACTCGTAACAATTGACAGTTCCTTCTTCACTCTCTCCACCTGTTCTTCAGTCAGTTCTGCTATGAAGACATCTTCTTTGTAGGAGTAACCACCTTCATGGACATCATTTGCAGTGTGGTCAGCATCTGTTGATGCAGGAGGGACACATGTGCCCTCCTGCTTGGATTTAGAGAAGATCTTGTCACCCAGGCCCATGCACATTTTGGCCAAGTGACTCGCTTTGCACTCCAGACTGCACACATCGTTGTCGGTGCTGTCGCAGATGTACTCTCCATAACGGCCACACATTACACAGACAGGTTCTCCAGGCTCAGGCCATCTCTGGCTCTTCTTGAAGGACTTAACAGGTTCTTGTTCATGTTCCTCGTCTACCTCGACTTCCTCAGACTGTAATTCACTCTGTTCGTCCTGTACCACGGGGGTAGCAGTAACTTTGCACACTTCATGTCCACTGTCTACGGAAGATGGAGAGCTTATATCTTCAGTAGGCAAACCTGCAGCAGGGGACGACGACGAAGAAGAAGAAACAGTATCCGCTGAGCTCGTTTTGCTTTTCTTCAGCTCGGTAGTCTGTGTCTGACTGTCCGAGTTCCTCTTCAGCTTCAGAGATCTTGGCATGAACATCTTTACAGGCTCATAAAATTACAGCCATACACGAGCAATGCAACATTAGCTAGTTTTGTCGATTATAACAACAGAATATCCGTTTAAACAGCGACATTTATATCCACATGGCGGGCTATTGTTAACTGTATAGTATATGAACTTAACACGTAATATCTCAAACAGC
Source organism: Prochilodus magdalenae (assembly GCA_024036415.1). Lineage (NCBI taxonomy): Eukaryota > Metazoa > Chordata > Actinopteri > Characiformes > Prochilodontidae > Prochilodus > Prochilodus magdalenae. The sequence continues at coordinate 185,303 of JAMWET010002558.1, forward strand.
ATTAAAAACAGAACATCGACGCAGGTTGAACGGTACCGATGGTTCTGCTGCTGTCGCACATGTATGACGCAATTTACCGCTGGACTTCTGGGTGATGTAGTTAAATACTGATCCGTAGCGTTAAAAGCATTTAGTCTGACAGGTTTGGGTGGTTTCATATTTTGGGGAAACATTGCATGCACATTTGTAAAAAAAAAAAAAAAAAAAAAAAAAAAGGTTTATCACGCCATTATTTAAATAAAGAGCATAAAAGCAGAGAGAAGAAACAGAGAGAGAGGGAAAAAATGAGGGAAAAAAAATTTTCAGTCACACTTTTTCAACAGTTTTTTGAGGCAAAAAAAAGGAATCAAATTTTTAAAATGTATTTTAAACGTCGATAAATTAAGTGTGTGGTTACGTTAGCCAGTGTTTTTTTTCTTTTTTCTTTTTTTTTTTTTTACATAAAAGTAGCATAAATTAATGTTTGCGCCAACGAAAGTTGTCATTTTTTAGTATATGTGATCATGAAATTCAATCAAGTTTTTAAAAAATACACTTCCCTTTCTCAAAGTCCCATTTCCAGCTCAGTTTAGCCGTGTGGAATTGTTGATGTGCTGGGCGGATCGCGCATGCGCAGTAGGGTCGTATAGGACGGTGCGGCAGGAAAACCGCAGCGCAGCGTGGATGAATAGAGGTCCACTAGAGGAGGGAATACCGTAAATATTCAAACAGGGACTGCGAGGATATGAAAGAGCGGAGTAAGTTCATGGAGAGGACAAAGACGACTTGAGTCGGGACCCTCGCTTCCAGGCTATCTGAAACACACAATGCGTGTTGCTTTAAGAGGGACTCGCTAGTAATCACACAGGGATCAGAATGGATGACAGTCTCAGGGCTGTACCCCACTTTTTGGCTCGGATGGGATCACGATGAATAAAAGCCCCTCGGTAATAGACCGTAGCCTCTAATTGAAAAGGGACACATGAGTGGGAGATGAGATGGGCGATATTCACTGAAAGTGACCCGTAAATACAGTTTTGGTGCGGTGAATTCCTTAGGAAGGATGTCATCGTTTGCTTCGGACCTGTAGGCGACCACACGGCTGGTGCTGACCCTCCTTCTGCCTGTGAATATGGGGGATCTGACGGAGGCAAAGGACTGGAAAAAGACTTTCATTGTTCCTGCCATTAAGTCTTTTGACCATTATGATTTTAACAGAGCTAAAATCCGTGCGAGTCTCACATGGCTTGTGGCCAAAGCCTTTGGCACAGGTAGGTGGCGTCCTTCTCTTGTTCCCGAGCCCTTTTTTGTTGTAGCGTTTTGTAAGAGAAATATGTTTTCTTGGTGCCTAATAGCGTTATGTGCTGATTTCACGTTATTCTAGAACCTTGTGTTTTCTGCCAGCGCTAATACAGATTAGACATTTCTTACGAGAGGATGATTTGGTCATTGTATTGAATAAGGGTCATTGATTGTATTGAACCGAAGATGTATTTTGCATACATTACCCAGTAGTGTGTCAATACTGACCTGGTTCATTATACAAACCTGTTATACTAAATTATATATTGTGGTATGATGGAAATATCATATACTCTTATATACTCTATGTTATATTTGTGCTAAATAAGGCTTATATGATCTCTTTAAATACAAAACGCTTATAAATCTGTACTTAAGAAACTACTACAGTACTGTATAATACTATAGACTATATAATATCATATTTTTGCCCCTGTGTTCCGGACTACTGTCAGCTGTATTACATATACTAAATTAGGGTAACTGTCTGAATTTACTTAAGCTCTATAATAGATAACTCTAATGAGGGCACTACCTATACATGCGTTAATTTCGTTCTTTAATATTATATGGTTATGCTCATTTTTATGCTCAGTGTTCATAATTCTATTTTTATGGTCTACTAGAATAGATTTACATGCTTCTCTTTTCCCAAAACTCATTTTTCTTGTACATAAATCTGTGTTCACCCTGTCTGAAACGTCATGTTAGAGCTCTTGTGTCTTTAAGCCCCACCTCCTTATGAGCCCAGTGTGCTCTGATTGGTCTCCAACACTGTAATAAATGGTCAACCATTTAAGTGGCATTCTGCTACAAGTTTTGCCCACACACCACTGTGGCTGTTTTTACAATGGCATTGGTTCTGCTATATCAGCTTGAGCTGGATCCTGAAAGTCAGGTAGAACACGTTGGTAGAGCCAGTCCACTTTTACAAGCTAAACAGAACAGGATGCTTAGGAGTGGTAAATTTTTATCTTAGCTCTCTGTGTTTTTTGTAAGGGCGTGGCAAGCTCACTGGTAGGTGGGCAATAAGGATAGTGTTACGAGATGATGTCACCTTGTAACAGAAAAAAAGGGGTGGAATTCCAACAAGGCATTTCAGGCAGCTGATAAAATGGTTTCTGCAGGATAGAGTTTCTCCCTCTGGTGTTTACTTTGGACTTCAGAACAGCTCATGCACGAAAAGCTACGTAACACAGTAAAGAAAGGAGAAGAACCGTAAAGGCATAATAGGTCCCTTTTAAAACTGGGACAAATCCTTTTTTCAGCTGTGTGAAAATTAGTTTTCTTTAGAAAACCGCTGCCAGGCGGCCCCACTGAACATTACTAGGAACGTTTGAAAAACATAAAAGCAAGACACAAAGTGACATCCCTTCATATTCTCTGAGGATTCTCCAACTCTGCAGAAACCTGTAGAATCAGTGGCAGACAAATCAAGCTGTGATCAAGGACAGTGGTGGATGTGTTTAGCTCACTAATCTTTCCGTGAAGATAAGTGTTCAATGGTGTAACCTTCTTTGAGAAATATAATAGGACAGTTTGACAAAGCCAGCCTTAGATATGCATAAGTAATGAAACTAAAATAGTACTAGGCTGACCTCCACACCTATGCCGTGACATTTTTTTGCCCTTTGTGCATGCTGGCGTGACCTTTTGTGCACTTTGTCATGAAGAAACAGGGTAAATAAGAGACCATTGGAAAAGGCAGAGGGTTTTACTGGTGATACAGTTTTAAATTTGGATGTTTCATTATTCATTTTCTTTCAGTGTATCATAATTTTATCTTCAAATAAAAACATATTTAGATTGAAATGTGTGACTGAAGCATTGCCAGCTAAGAAAAGGACCTTTATACACAAAATTATCACAGCAGTGCTGTTTGGAAAGAAGGTTCTAGGAACCAAGCAGCCATGTTTGCTAACGCAACATGCCAGACGTCTCAACCTGGAGTTGATGAGTTTCCTAATGGAGTCCTGCAACAATCTATCCCATGCAGCTTGAACATTCTCACACTGTTCCTGGAGATTTTGTGGTAGGGGTAGAGGTGGAGTGACACCAGCCCTTCTGGATGTTTTTATCTGGCGCTGGCCATGGTGCCTCGCCACACAGGTTTGTTAATCGTCTCCACCAAGACAAAAGCAAGACCTGTCACTGACGATGACCTGCTGCCATTCTGAGTCACTTCGTGATAGACTGGCATGACACCGTTGCAGTCTTTGGCAATGGTGATGTGGTATTAAGGTGCAGTCATCGTAATGATCTGCGTGTATGTGGTCCTGCGCTGTACAGCTGTCTGCCAATGGTGCTGGTACTAACAAGATGATCCATAGAGGGCATCACTGCTTGTTGAATGTCTGCAATCGTGGTGGTCATTCACATGTCTCATAGTGTCGGACCTACCCGTTGAGTTTCATTCCTGTCAGTTATTTCCTATTGAGTGCAACTACATTCTTTTGATTATGAGTGTATATTGCAACGTACAGCAGCTTATCATCTTGTTCTTCTACCCCCACTGAACATTACTATTACAAATGCTGTTCCCAAACAAAGGTTTCATCAACATCTGTTTTATCTAATAAGTTTTTCAGTCTGTTTATCTCACTTTAGTCATTTTTACTGCAGCAAAATATAATTAAGAAAGACAGACTGACTAACGCTGTCTTAAAAAACATGCTTTACAAATATGATAAAATTCAAATTTGCTATATATGTATTGTTACAATACTGCCATCCACAATACCATGCGGTATGACTTCATTACTCCCACTCTTTGTCAATACTTTCCTAGTCAGTGTTTAGGGTCACCTTGACAAAATACTCATTTATGTTTCTCTATCATCCATCTGACTGATAAAACTCTGCTCCCATGTGAGCAGCCGAGCAGAGCTGTGTGATTTGTTTTTTATAATGCAACAGAATGAGCCCCCTGAAGTAGCTGTGTAACCAATGTGACAACCATCTGGATTGTTTCGCACCACCTCATTAAAATGTACAGTCAGCTGTTCTTGTCCACATGAAATGTAGAATGAAAACACACATGGTTTCCGTTTAGACACCTCATTATCAGGCATTTCATTCTGGCATGACCTTGAACTCAAGGATGGAGGGAGGCTTAAACGTTTTAGTTTGATTGACAGACACCCTGTGTCGTCTGCTGGGCAGCAACCTGTGGACCACCCAGTCATGTTTGCTCTCGGGAAGCACAGTTTGTTTGCACATGTGACCATATACGCCTAACTTCAGAAGACAGTGACCAGATGCGTCAACAGTGAACACCAAGATGGGAAATATGTGACCATGTTTAGAATTTAATTTAGTCAGGCTTTATGGATGTGTTGCACTTGCATCTGGCAAGAAGTCCCCTTTTATCTTCAGTCTCTTCATTATTATTCATGGCCAATATAAAAGCACACAGAAGCTTTTGACTCTTCAGCGAGTCTTAGCAAAAAAAAATAAAAATAAAAATCAAATGCATAGTGTTTTTTTCCTCACCACTAGGTCAATCATGGTATGACAGATGTCTAAAATTAGCTTCTTTAGTTTTGCACTGAGCTGTACAGCTAATGTAGCTAGCAAGTAATGAAAACATAGAGCTACCGGTATAGCATATGACAAATCTCATGGCAGTATTGAGCTAAGAAGTAATCTCAAACTTACTGCAAAATACTGTAATCTGCAAATTACACAAAAGAGGTCATCTCTATGTTCCTAATGCCATATACAGGAAACAGTCTTACATTTAAAGGGTCCTGTATTCCAGGGCTTTATGTACCCTCATTAACATTTTCAAGTATTAATTACTTCAATCATATTTCCTCAACATACAAATTAGAATATGGTCTATACCTCTGGCAAATTGGTTTGATGTTATACAGTATGTTCAGCAAGTAATCTGGTGTTTATGTAGATGCTAGATTGCTGTATTAAAGCGGGTGCTCATAATATTTCAAGGCTGTAGCCATGAATTTAACACTGGGGGCGACGATGCTAATGTTAGTGATGATTTATTGAAGATTTATTTACCAATAGCAAATCTACCCATTCTCACTAAAAGCGTTTGTGTTAATAAAGCATTCTTTATTATTGTTAATGTATTTATTGATATTAATGTTACCACTTCATGTTAGTAAGACGTGTTATAGCCGTTTCAAAGATTGCTGAACTGAACTGCTGGTATTGTGCAGCAGTACAGTCAAGTGCTGGTATTGTGCCGCGGTAAAGCCCTGATATGGTAGTACAGTGAATTATAATGCTGGTATGGTAGTACAGTTTAGTGAAGTGCTGGTATGGTGTTACAGTAAAGTACAGTGCTGGTATGCTGGTACAGTAAAGTACAGTACTGGTATGGTGGTACAATGAAGTGAAGTGCTGGTATGGTGGTACAGTAAAGTACAGTGCTGGTATGGTGGTACAGTAAAGTACAGTGCTGGTATGGTGGTACAATGAAGTGAAGTGCTGGTATGGTGGTACAATGAAGTGAAGTGCTGGTATGGTGGTACAATGAGGGGAAGTGCTGGTATGGTGTTACAGTAAAGTACAGTGCTGGTATGGTGGTACAATGAAGTGAAGTGCTGGTATGGTGTTACAGTAAAGTACAGTGCTGGTATGGTGGTACAATGAAGTGAAGTGCTGGTATGGTGGTACAATGAAGTGAAGTGCTGGTATGGTGGCACAATGAGGGGAAGTGCTGGTATGGTGGCACAGTGAGGGGAAGTGCTGGTATGGTGGCACAGTGAAGTGCTGGTATGGTGGCACAATGAAGGGAAGTGCTGGTATGGTGGTACAATGAAGGGAAGTGCTGGTATGGTGGTACAGTGAAGTGCTGGTTTGGTAGTACAGTGAAGTGCTGGTTTGGTAGTACAGTGAAGTGCTGGTTTGGTAGTACAGTGAAGTGCTGGTTTGGTAGTACTGTGAAGTGCTGGTATGGTGGTACAGTGAAGTGCTTGTATGGTAGTATAGTGAACAGAAGTGCTGGTTTGGTGGTACAGTGAAGTGCTGGTATGGTGGTACAGTGAAGTGCTGGTATGGTGGTACAGTGAAGTGCTGGTATGGTGGTACAGTGAAGTGCTGGTATGGTGGTACAGTGAAGTGCTGGTATGGTGGTACAGTGCAGTGCTGATATGGTGGTACAATGAAGGGAAGTGCTGATATGGTGGTACAATGAAGGGAAGTGCTGGTATGGTGGTACAGTGAAGTGCTGGTATGGTGGTACAGTGAAGTGCTTGTATGGTAGTATAGTGAACGGAAGTGCTGGTATGGTGGTACAGTGAAGTGCTGGTATGGTGGTACAGTGAAGTGCTGGTATGGTGGTACAGTGAAGTGCTGGTATGGTGGTACAGTGAAGTGCTGGTATGGTGGTACAGTGAAGTGCTGGTATGGTGGTACAGTGAAGTGCTGGTATGGTGGTACAGTGCAGTGCTGATATGGTGGTACAATGAAGGGAAGTGCTGATATGGTGGTACAATGAAGGGAAGTGCTGGTATGGTGGTACAGTGAAGGGAAGTGCTGGTATGGTGGTACAGTGAAGTGCTGGTATGGTGGTACAGTAAAGTGCTTGTATGGTGGTACAGTGAGGTGCTGGTATGGTGGTACAGTGAAGGGAAGTGCTGGTTTAGTAGTATAGTGAAGTGCTGGTTTTATGTATATATATACACACACAGTTAAAATCAGTACTATTTTTTTATTTTAAATTTATTCGTCTATTTGTCCTTTTCCTAAGCAGTATGATGTGGAGTGTTAGAAACCACATTAGGAAGATAATTTAACAACTGTAGATTTTCATGCATGTGGCGAATGTTTGATGTTTTAGGCATGCAGTATGCCCAGTGCTCACTGGTGGCTACACTGTACCTTCCATTAAACAGCAGACATGCCTTGGACGGTTTTGGGTGGACATTTTGGGCCAAAACTCAGTCAGAACGGAAAATGTATTACTTTAATCCTAGTCCACTGTGCTTGTCCGCTGGTTTCTCAAACCCAGCACAGAGTAACTTCAACCCGAGGGAAATATTCTGCTCTGCAGTGCCAGTACCACAGAACTGAAATAGCATCTGTTTTGGGGTTTTGTGTGGTCACAGCCGCCTACTTAAGTTATTATTTGTTTGTGGGATTTTAGCATTACTCTTTGTGCTGCCCTGGCTTTACAATTGATTCTCATGGGAATATTGCATGTTCTGCTGATGCCTAAAATGAGTTCCGGGGCAACAGCCATACCGAGGCAAGCCAGGATCTGTGCCTGTGTTCCAGCTCCAAACGAATAGCAACTATATAATGATGCCTCAATATCTATAAATAGCTCCTAGACTTTAATGCACATAATTTGGATGGGATATACGGGTTATGATTGCTCAGAACTGAACCTCAGCACCTGTGAGTTCCAACAGGCTGATGGCTTCTAAGCCTCTTCAGAAATTCTGTTTGAATCCTGCTCCCCTCACTTGTGCTGTGGATTGTATCTCCTGCTCTCTCTCTGTCTCTCTGTCTCTCTCTCTCTTTCCACCCCTCTCTCTCTCTCTCTCTCTCGCGCGCGCTCTCTTTCTCTCTCTCTCTCTCTCTCTCTCTCTCTCTCTCTCTCTCTCTCTCTCTTTTTCTTTCTCTCTCTCTCTCTCTCTCTCTCTCTCTCTCTCTCTCTCTCTCTCTCTCTCTCTCTCTCTCTCTCTCTCTCTCTGATGAAACTCCTAAGGAGCTCTTGGGCAGAGCTGTAGTGCAGGAGAATGGATCAAGCGCCACATAGTTGCCATAGTAACCATGGTCCAGCCAGAGATGGTCATGTTTTATGCTCAAGTTGTCAAGGCCCAGCTCCCCAGATGCCCCCACTATTTTGCAATATGATCTCGAAATGCTCCATCTTTTGATCTAACTGATCTGTTTGTGCTCTGTCCAGAGATGGATGGAGTGTCATCCAATTACATCCAATGCTACTCTGAAAGGGCCTGTTAATTGCTGATAAGTTTAATCAGGTGTGTTGGGAGCAGGGAGAGCAATATACTGTGCAGAGCATGGTGCTTCCAGGACCAGGGTTAAGATACACTGCTTTAATGAACATTCATGGGTTTCATTAAAAAAATATATATATATGAAATTGATAATGCACTTTAAACATCTATATTGGTATTGGTGTCTGTACTGGTGTTCATATTTTATCAGCAACTGCTGTTATAGTGAACCGACACTGTTTTAATTCTCTGAGACTCACACTCATCAGCACAAATAGCAAAGAATAGCTCATCCCATCTCTCGGTGGACTCAATGACCTCAATAGTTATGCTAGCATTGGGATACGGTTTAAGCCTAAAATCTGCAGTCACTTTGGAAATCACTACTGTAGGTACTGGGTGTATAACTACTCATTATTTACACTGCAGGGATTCAGTCTGACCCATACTGATTGTAGTTCCAGAGTTGGCATGTAAATGGTGATCTGTATTTCAGGATGTTTATTGGAGCTTTAGTTTTTCATTATTGTTGGCCCGACTGATTTTACCTTTTTAGGATTTTTCGGACTTCCTCTTTTTCTCATACTCACATCACCTTCACCATCCTGATGAGTGAGTGTAGTACCAGTTAAACGCAGTCATTTTGTGGTATTAACTCAAATAACAGTAGAAGCAGTACCGAATGCCTTTTACTGCAATACCTTAAACTTTTCTGTGCCACACGTTGATTTGTGCAATCATTTGGAAGTGTCCCGCTTTGTCCCAAAATGATGATGTTCTGAATTCAGAAATCATTCCAGAATCAATAAGGCTCAGTGTAGATCTGCAATTGCACCCAATATCTTAGGTTGTATATTGAGCTGGTTTAGTTTTACCTCCTGGGGAAGTAGTGTAATCTAAGGGAATCCTGATGAGGACTGTGGTTTTAATCCACAAAGTAAATCTACAGTATTAACAGGATTTTCCAGTCTGACGGTAATAACTGTGGTGTTAATAACTGTCTCCGAAGGGCCCAAAGCCATCTGGGGGACTCAAGTAAATTTTTAATATTGCTTGTGTCTGAAAATGATGACAGACAAGAATTATGCATTTGAATGCCATTTTTAGTGGCACTTTTATTACGCCAGAATGTTCAGAAACTGGCCCGTGGAGAACCTTCAGGAGCTGGTGTAATAGCACACTTGTTCCGACCTGTTTATAGATGTGACCATGTGCTGTGTTGCTATTGCTGAGTGTGGAGACTGTTTGCTGATGTGGACATCAGGGCTCATGTTTCATATCTGGATCATTTGTGGTGACATATTCTGAATTCCATGTAAATCAACCATTTTTGGACTGCATTATGGAAGACTGCGTAAATCCAATCCAACTTCAACAATGCTTAATATCCTTGTTATGGCATTGCAAAATATGTACTCATATGTATTTTCCCCTCCCATTATCTTTAAACACAACATAATTGTTCTAGCATTCCAGCTTCAAGTGTCTGTAAATGCAGCAGCAGTGTTTTACATCCACCTTTTTTTTACCCTCCCCAGAGAGTGTCCCGGACGACCTGAAGGATCCCTTTTACACTGACCAGTACGAGCAGGAGCACTTGAAGCCACCGGTGGCCGGCCTGCTGCTGTCAGCCGAACTGTACTGCCGCGCTGGGAGCTTGATCCTGAAAAGTGATGCAGCCAAGCCCCTGCTGGGTCATGATGCGGTCATCCAAGCCCTGGCTCAGAAAGGGCTGTATGTCACCGACCAGGAGAGGCTGGTCACTGAGAGAGACCTGTGCAAGAGACCTATTCAGATGGTGAGCAACACTGTATTTTCTTCTGACTGCTTTTTGGATGGTGAAGCCCAGACGCTCTTTAGATTCTGTAAGTTGTTATGGTCGTTTGAAGTAAGGAGCTTAAAGCTAGCTCTTTATAAGATACTTCTCTCAATCCCTCACTCAATAGATAAAGATGTAGTGAAAGGACACCTGCTAATTCCAGACTAATGTGTCTTGTAACACCTTCATGTTTGACACATACAGTATATTCGATTAAATAACTTCATATAAAGACACATAAAGGGGTAAGATTAGGTGTAGGTGTATAAGCCTCTCCTCTAACCTTCCACAGTAATAATTACTGATCTTACACCGTCGTTTTATCTCTTTGCTGTGCATCTCAGCGATGTGGCTGAGCCCTGGTAGACGGCAGTATTATGCGAGTGCTCCATTAAGTAGGTCTGTTGTTGTGTGAGTTATATCCCGTTGATTCATAATTACCCTGGAGTCGTTAACTGTGCTTCTGCCTCTATCATCCTGAACAGACTATATCTCAGCACAAATAATAATTCATGCCTGCATATAAATGTCATCTGCAGTCGGATTGCTTGACTAATTGGATGTGTTGGAACTGTACTACTTTTGGTCAGTTTATTAGCCATTTTTACACCAGCATACCTGAGCATTTATATTAATGTGGAGTGGTATAGTAGGTAAGATGAACAGGGTTTAAGCATTTTATCCTTTCTTTGCATCATTAAACTTTCCATACAGAATGATACATGTAAAAAAAATATTGGTTATTAATAGACCTACAAATTAGTGTTTTCCGGCACTTATGTTCTGTGCTATATGAGACGTAATTTGTTTTTTCTTATTGCAAACAATAATTTCCATCATTACATTACTCACTGCTTACATTTTACCATAATTATTTGCATGGATAAATTTGAATCTGTATGTTACATAAGCCTCTTTTTTCTCTCTTTTTTTTTTTTGGTTAGACTGATGCTCTGAGTACTGTTTTAAAGGTTATTTTGAAATACCTATGCAGGTGAAAACTGTAAGGTCACAGGGTGCTTTTAGAAAATGGTTGGATTTAAGTCAGTTGAATATAAGAATTAGTTGACGGTGCCAAACTCTTAGTCAACCATAGAAAATTCTTTAAAACTATTTATCTTGGCAGATGTTGTGCTTTTGCCAGGTAAAATCTGTATTCTGTTAAAAAATAAAGAGCAGATACAAATTAACATGAATGCAGTAAAAAAGTGACAACTGTCTTGCTCATAAAACTTATTGGTTAGAAGAATACAGTTAAAGAACATGACTGGTCCCTGACATCATACAAACCTAATGAACTCCAACAGTTCCACCATTTAATCTAAGGGTTGCTTCATTATTAAAAAAGATAAACATTTAAAAAAGGCTTTCCAAGGCTTCTTTAGTAATGATTCTATATCAGGCTATACATTTGAACCATATACAACAGGCTACTTTCTCCATTGAGAAAAATACATTCTGCAATACATACACTTGCATGTTTAAAAGTGTTCTAATAGATGGAGAATGTATTTTATATGGACAGAATGTTTCTTTCCATGTTCATGGTGCTATATAGAATCACTGTCTTTACTAAATAAACCTTGTGGAACCGTTTTGGTTTTGAATGCTAGCTGTAAATTCTGAGCTTCTTTGAATTGACTTTAGAAAAGATAAGTTAACATGCTGACTGATATAAAATCATAGTGTATTGTTTGTTTAATTGTATTTATTGTAATGTCGGTGTGTTTTTTTTCTAACACTTGCTGCACGTGTAAATAACTAAAGGCAACTTACATGTAAAACAGTTAACAAAGAGCTGCTGAAATATAATACCTCAAATGACTTTTTAAGGTTGCTTACTCAGTTGGCTCTGGTTACATGGTTGTTGTTGTAATATCTAACTGATTAAACATATAACTTACATTGTATCACAAAGTTGTTGGAACTGCTGCTATAGTGATGTATCAAACTAAGGAGTCAGTTTTATAGGATGCTGGTAGCCAAAGCAGAGTTAGGAGTACTTTGAATGAGCCTCGTTCATTAATATCTTCCTATGTTATTAAGACAAAGTCATAGATAGATAGATAGATAGATAGATAGATAGATAGATAGATACTTTATTGATCCCAGAGGGAAATTCAAGGCATCCTCTAGCAGATGTACACAGAAGTAACACGAGAAGCACAAGACAGAGTGATACAGGTAGAGACAAAGATACACTATAAAGTAGGAAAGTATAAAAATAGAGTTCTTAGTGTCTGTGTAAAGTCCTTCAGTGTCTGTGTAATGGAGGTAGTGGTATACCATTTGCTGTGCAAATTAAGATGACGACTGATGTCAGCCATATATACAGTAAATAGAGAAGATGGCTGGTGTCAGCCATATATACAGTGCAAGTACGCAGTAATATAAATAATTTAGCAGTTATTCACATAGTGTCACAGCTTTGTTCTCTTGAATATGTTTAGATTCTGTTCTTACCAAAGAACACACCCCAAGTTTGGAGCTAGTTCAGATTCTGATAACCATGCTAAAGTTTTTTTTTTTTCTTTGCATTGCCTCTTGCTTGTCGTTATCTGGATGGTCATCTGAGTAATTGCACGTGAAACATACTAAGTGTTCATTAAATTTAATACAGGCATTAAGTAATAATTAGCCTAGCTTTCCAAGATTAGCCTAGATCTCCTAAACCCCACCGGTCCCCGGCCCTTTGCCTTTGCACCAGCTTCTAAATAAAACTGGCCCTTGACACTGAAATGTGGGTTTTGAGTTGGAAGACTTTCTCTTGCATCCTAATACTGCATATCAAGCACAATTAAAACCTAAGCCCAGCTCTGGTGTTCTGGCCTCCCTGCACTCTACTTTACAATTGCTGTATTACCTACTTCAGTGTTCGCTGGTTGTTGCATGGGCAACTGTGTGCTGTCAGCCTGAAGTGCTTGATGGATTAGAAGCGTTGACAAGCAGGCCTTAAGCTCTGACTCTCATTAGCATTAGCGCCTCATTAGCTCCGTTCAGTGATAGCTTGCTGTGGTTTGTCTCCCTAAAGACTTAAAGAACACCTCACACGTCTTTGTTTCTTTTTTCTGGTTCATCTTCAGTTGGAGATGTTATACTTTTTGGAGCATTATAATGATTTAATGCATCGTTGAGATGTCAACAAAGTCATGGAGGGAGATTAGAAGTAAAATGGTTAATTCTATTATATATTATATATTATAATAAAGACATTATAAAGATAATATATTATATTGATGACTTATAAATTCCTTATAGTGGTGGTGATGGGAACCAGGAGTTGTAACATAAACCACTCGTGAACCTACACAGATTCTGGATTTTAGGAACACATTTTGGACCTTCATAAAACTCATCGTACACTCATCATCAAAACATTTATTACACCCAGAAAGAAGTGTACGATTGCAGTGCCATTCGGAAGGAAGATAAAGGTTACCAGGAACAACAAATGAGGGTGAATTTACACTGATATGGGCGATGTTTATTGAGCTACACATATAGAAGTAGAGTCTCTCAATATGGTGTCGGCTACCATGTTTGCTAACTGAACATGCCAGACGTCTCGGCACAGTGTTGTAAAGGTGGAGGTGGAGTGACCCCAGGCCTTCTGGACATGTGACAAAAAAACACTCATCTTGACATTAAACGCGGCGCCTAGACGTATGGATTTGTTAATTGTTCCCAAAAAGACAAAAGCGGGACTCATCACTGAAGATGACCCGCTGCCATTCTGAGTGACTCCATGAAAGTCTGGCACGACACCACTGCAGTGGTGTTAAGGCAGTCTTCGTAACGCTCTGCGTACATCTAGTCCTGCGTCATGCAGCCATCTGCCAATGGTGCTGGCACTAACAGGATGACTTATAGAGGGCATCACTGATCGCTTAGTCAGCAGTCATGACTGTTAGGTCTGTCAGCCAAAGCGATAAGGCCCATCCTTGCTTACATCACATACACAGCAGCGCTTGTATCATTCACATTTCTCACAATGTCAAACCTATCCACCTAGTTATATTCCTGTTGGTTGGTTACTTCTGGGAGTCTTCGGCATCAGGCAGCACACGTTACCCTGCCCCATCTACTTTCAGTTAAATGTATACACTATACCACTCACTTAAGAGCAATAAACACCAAATACATATCTAAACAAGTAAATATGAACATAAAAGCACACTTTTCTTTAAGGCAGTGAATTATTATTAGCCTCTGTGCTTGTTATTAAATACCTCTAACAGATTTAACCGCACGATTAGTTCAGGTTTGCTATTGTTCGTTTATGTGTCCTATTTCTAATGGGATGATGACCTTGAGAAAATCACTGCTATCAATGTCATTTATGTCGCATGTTATTAGAACTGGGGATAAAAATAGACAGCTTTGCTTCAGAAGAAGCTTGAGTCATGAAATCTTTGAGTTCTTTGTGTTTCTCTAATTTAATATTATGAATGAAAGCGAAAGGCCTTGGCTGACCGGCCTTGGTAAAAAGGATTTGGTCTTGGCCTGAATGTATTAAATGAATTTGACTGCAGCAATTAAATTCTAGCATTGGGCTTTGTCATTAATAATTCAAGGGGGATTTCTATTTTGGATGTCTGTGGTAGTGTGTGTGTTGGGGGACCATGGCCATGCACTGTGTGTGAACCTTCCGGTTTGTCTGAAGAGGAATGAAAAGCATATTCATTAAATGTAAATGTCTTTTTGCCATTCACATGCAGTACATTGAGTCCCACATGTTAATGTTCTCTGTTTGTTCTTTATCTTCATGTGCCTTGTTGATTGTGAGTCTCTCTGTATTTCCTTGTCTGCCTGTATTTGTCTGCCCACCCTTGCTTAATTATACTCATGTCTGTCTGTCTGTCTGTCTGTCTGTCTCTCTTTCTCTCTCTCTCTCTCTCTCTCTCTCTCTCTCTCTCTCCTTCTTTCTCTATAACTCACAGAAGAAACATACCCGCTTTATAGTTACCACCCACACGCACCCCCTCACATGCAGATTCTCATTACAGCAGTGTACGAAAATACATGCACACAAACACCCTCTGTATCACACGCTCTCACCCACTCACATCCACAGCCTAAAAAAATCCCATTGTTCTGTGCAACCTAACCTGTGCAGCACAAATCACTTCGGCATTCACAGCATATCAGAAGATACAGAAAAGTATAAAGGCAGAATTTCAGCATGCATTATACACTTCGGAATCTTCCTACCTTTCCTGTACCTTAAATGCAACATTTTCTACTTATTTGTAGTGTTGATATTTTTTGGGCTTCTGCTAGAATTGATTTACATGCTTTAGTCTTTCCAGAACACCTTTGTTTTACACTGGGTTTACCCTGTATCTGAAATGCACTCTTAGAGCTCCTGTGTATTTCAGCCCCACCTCCTGAGGGCCCAGTGTGCTCTGGTTGGTCAGCTTGCCCATTCTGTTCTAATGGGTCAACCTCTGCGTGGTTGAAAGCAGTAGTGTTGTGTAAAGACCTGTGTGTGCTATTTTAGTGTAAAAAATTATTTTTATTTATATTAGACACACACAGTCTAAATAAACCTGTCAACAGTTTGTTTGCTGAAAACACAAAATCAGCAAATTTGTTGTTTTGAATTGGGCCTATCTGTGTTGCAATGTAACAACACAAATAATGTGTGGCTGGTAAGTGTACTCTGTGTATTTAAATGCTACTCCTACCCAAATGTCTTGGCATAATTATGTCTCACAGTGCTAAATAGTTAGTCTCTTATTTTCAATGTAGCACTTTATTTTACGCATGTTATTTTATTAGTGTATAAGTTTGACGTGACATAAAATTGTTGTTAAAGTTTCAGGACATGCCATCCACTGCTCAGTTTATACAGACAGTACATGTATGGAAAATAAGTTGTTAAAACAGTCAGCTTTGAATTCACTTGTTTTATGATGTCACCAGTACCAACCAGTTAACAGACATAAGCCTGCCTTAGTTTAGCCACGCCCATTTACATTAAACTCATAAAGATTGTGATTCAGCTCGATCTGCTTTGTATTCCTCTTAAAGGCAAGATAACTCAGCCTGTTAATTCATAATTCTCAATTCTAAAGTTGGAGAATGGTCATGAATACTGACAAATAAGAGCGAATATTGTTGTTTATGTTGCATATTGGTTAAAAGAAGTAAACAATTTGCTACACATTGTGAATTGACCGATTCTCCATTCTATAAAAAAAATTTTTGAATGTTTTTACTGAGTAAGTAAAGGGGCTGAATTGCTTCCCTTACCAACTGTTGGCTACTTTGGTGGCATGCTGTTAAAACTCAAGCATATGAGTTGTAGGCTATTCTGTTTCCGCAAACACCTTTAATATTGTTATTGTTTTAACTGCAAAATTCAGCTAACATAACATTTTTCCAAATATTTGAATGTTTTTCTCCTTTAAAAATAATACATGTTTATCTTGAAGCTTGCTTTCAAACGTGACACAGTATGATTCTGCACCATATATCAACATATCTGATTGGTCGCAGCCCAGCTTGGTTGCATAATGTGTTGTTGACTTTTGTCACATTATAACATTATACTGTTTGATGTCAGTAGTCAAAAGGAAAACTACATCACTTAAACACTGCTGTCATTTTAGCCCCCAACTTCAAAACACAGTCCATTGCTTTTTGATGTTGTTTCAGACACCGTATGACTACAATGCAAATAAAAATACGAAAAAAGGTTTTCCCGAAAGTTGTGCCGAAAATCCTGAAGCCTAAGATTTGTCTTCACTTTTGTCCATTTAAGTAGATAACCGTGTTTCCTACATTGTCAGTTTGTCTGTTTAGGTCCGTTTGTTTAATGAGACAGTTGTCTAATGCATACAGCTCCCAGAGTGCGTATGTGAGCTTCTATTACATGTTAGCTACGTTAGCCTTTGTGCTTGCAGAGGCACTACCATATTAAAATGACAGCACTGTTAGCTTGGCAGCATGTCCAGGTCAGTGAATGGCTGATGGTGTGGTTTTTAGCTTGGCAGCCCTGACACTTTGGCTGGTGTTGGTGAGAAGTGCTGTGAGCTTCAATGTGCATGACTGGCTCCAGTGTGAGAGGTAGCTGCTCAATATACACAGAATTAACTGAGAATATCGCAGAGGTGTGAGCTCCCAGTGCCAACACTGAATCACATGCTCTGAGGGCCATATTCTTTCCTCTGAATTTTCTCCATTCCCATTCACTCAGAGGCCTTCAATGTTCTTTACAAGCAATCCTTTCAGTAGTTACAAATCAGATTATTAGCATTAATTATTATTAAGTCTCTGTCATCATTCAGCACACAGACACCATGTTCTAACATTTAGAAGCTGTGTGTGCAATAATTTATGTTTAGTCATATAGCACATCATTCAGGGTAAAATCTTTACGTCTGAGCCGTCTTTACGTCTGTGTATTGCCATGTATGCATGTATTATCATTAATGCAGATTTTTTTCAGATCAAGTTTCAGTACATAGTTGTAGTACTTGCGAATACCAAGTCCCCATGATAACATTAATTACCTGCATATAACAAAGTTAAAGTTGTTGGTTTAATAACTACAACATACCTTACAACTGAAATCATTAAAGTCTACCTAAGATATGCATCAGATGTATTACATTAGTTACATTAGATTGAATAGCTCTGCAGTTGAAAAGAGCAGGTTTTGTGTCACATCAGAAAAGCCATACTAACTGTACTAAAACGATCTGTCCATACAGTTTCAGCTTTGCCAGATCTGTGACCTCCATTGAGTTTGTCAAGGAGATTCCTTATGTCATTATACTTGTACCATCTGTATTTAATTTAGTCAGGCAGAGTAAAGCATATAGGGACTGTTAGACAGGAAATCTCTGCCTGTTTCTCCAGCCTCGTAATTTGTGATTGTGTTTGTGTGTTTATAAACCAGCACCATACAATCCTGGCCAAAAGGAATCTGTGAAGGTAGAATCTTTAAGGCAGCTAATGGTGTTTGTCAGTAAGTAACACTAAATAGAGAACTCTGAACTTTTTAATTGCCAGCTTAAATCATGTGATCATCAGTGAAGCAGTGTACCCCCAGCTTATGTCACATGGGTATCGGGTGGTATTGGTGCGGTTTATGAGTATAAGTAACTGAGCACGATACTGGTATCCGTACAGATGTAACCCTAGTATGAAATGATGAAGTCTGTCAGTGCTGCTGTAGTAATGGAGAGCGTATGTTGGGGTGATTAGGATTAATGAACATGCAGGTAGGTGTTAAATAGTTTGGCTAAAAGACGTTAGTCACTCTCATCACACTGATGTGTTTTATTTGAACAGTGGTGCTCAGACTGTTCATCCTGATGATGTGTTGCTCAGGAATGAGCTGACTTTTAGCCGACTTACATCAAAGTCTGTTTGTTTGTTTGTTTGTTCATTAAGACAAACCAAATGGTTAGAGCTTATAATGGTACAAAATCAGTGGACACCCATGTCCTTGGTACATCTTGACTCTACCGCCTAATTATTTTTAAAACTGCAGCTTGTTGTTAGTTTGTCTCTGCGGCTAGTTGTGTTTGTTTGTCTCTGCTTTTATTCCTTATAGTTTTCTTTTTATTAAATCCACATCGTGATTTTTGACTGTTACCTGCATTTATTTGTTTTTTCATTCATTTGTTTATAGCTTGTGATTACTGTCTCTCAAAATACATAGTCTAATCATAGTCTAAGATGTTATTGAAAATGATCTGATGGATAAAAGCTTGGGTTATTTTGGAATAAAACAACAAATCTGACAGTGTTTCTGAATGAAGAGCCCATACCATAACTAGCCCATAAATGTTTGTGTCATAAACGAATAAAAAAGAAAATATTGATACAATTATTGATCATATTGAAGCTCTATATGTATATGTGTGTGTGTATGTGTGTGTGTATATATATATATATATATATATATATATATATATATATATATATATATATATATATATATATATATATATATATATATATAGATATATGTGTGAAAAAAAGTTTATGGACAGCATTATTTGTATTGTAAAACATTTTGGCAGTTTTAACCTAATTCTCATTATGGCAGTGTGTCCACGTTTTTCAGCACACTTATGCGTTGTACCTACTTTTAATGTGTTTCATTATAGACTCTAAGGAGGGGAAGCAAAACAACAAAAGGTTATGTGCCGCAAGTAGGAAAACCTCAGTAACTGTTAATGGTAATAAGATAAAATTGCAAACCATAATGTTTTGCAAAAACATGTATAGCTTTTAATATTTTGCTTGTGCATACGCTGTCTTTACATTGACCTAGTTAAATAAGTAGTGTTCAGTACACTGAACTGACAAACCGTCAGCCTCAAACACTGCTGCCTTCTCCTTCAAATGCAGTCCTGCATTTTAGGTCAAGAAAATGAGCATCCTTATAGAATCCTGTCAGTCCTGACTTGTGCCCCCAAATTTACATATAATGACACATATTATTTACTGATATATCTTCAAACCTTATAGTGGTAATAAAAATGCTGTCACTTTATTTAGAAACTTAAAATCATATTAAGATCAAATGCATCATTGAGGCTTGTTTTTTATTATTTAACCAGAAATCATCTTTCCATTAACATCAAAAACAGTTTCGTTTTTAAAGTTGGCTTCCGGTATTTGGCAAGTTCGCAAAAAAAAATAACCCAGCGCTTTTGCATGCCATTTGTGCCAGTTGATCTGACTCACTAAAGGGAGAGCTGTCGTGTCCCTTACTAGTTCATAATGATCACAGAACAATAGAAGCAAATGTAAGAAGCATATGGCAGGATTTCAGAATCTTCTTATTAGGCTGTGAACACAGACACTTGTTATACAAGCATGCATTGCGTTGCAGTTAGTTTGTCAGATGAATATCCATAGGAAGTAAATTCCTGTTGTTGGGTATTTCATGTTTTCAGATTCCCTTTTATTTTTATTTAATTTTTTTATATGTGCGACTCCTGCTAATGCAGTATGCGGCCTTTGCAGAAGTGGGAGTAAGTAATTTTAGTGCTGAAGGCTCCTGAGGGACTCGGTTTGCCCTCATTATATGAAGTTATTGTACGTACTTAGCCTGGTGTGGGTGGCACATCACAGAATGCTGTCCAACTCATGATGTGCTTTACATTACGCAGCCCAATTAACCCTTTGAATGCTAAGAGACTGTATGTGGGCCTACAGTTCCATTCTGCACTGTCATACACAACTTGCAGATTAATTTCTTAACTGCTGCCGTGATATCAGTTTCTCAAATGATGCTTTTCTGTATTATTGTAGTATTACTTATATACACCACCAACAGGAATTAATATTGTTGGGTAGGTTTGACATCATAAAACATGCAAATTATTCAAGTGTCATGTGACATAAGCCAGGACAGGCCTTAATATATAAGGCTATTCTGTTATTTTGTTGTTCTGTTGTGTGTGCTTTCCAGTCCGACTCGTGCTGTTGTCTTAGTAGCATCCTCTGCAAGTAAAGTAGGCCTCGGGGAAGAGTTTGAAAGCAATTCAAGCACTTTAAAGAGTTTGAAAGAGGGGCATATTGTAGGGCTCCAGGAAGCGGGATGCTCTTATTGACATATTGCACGCCATACCCGTTGTGGTAGGACATGATTGTCCGACATGCGAGGAGCAACCCAAAAGCTACTATTGTGGACATTCAGCGAGCAGAGGTGCCCTACATTATTCATTCTGTTAGTGCCAGCACCATTGGTACAACACGCACACAGACCATTGCAGCGACTGCCCTTAACACCACGTCAACAATGCCAAACATTGCTAATTCATTGTGCACAGATAATGACATGACTAACATGCAAAACCTTATGATTTTGTATATTATTGGAAGCAGTATGATTTACTATATTGCATTCTAGCTGAACAACGTGTATTACAGCATGTGGTTGTTGTTGTTGTTAACTGAAGATGGTTAATTCTGTAATATATCAGTGTATCCCCCTGTAAACACAGAGCTGCAACACAGGTCTGGACAGTGGTTAACATCAAAAAGGAAGACATTGAGTGATTTATGTGCTGGGAAGACAACCCCCTCTTTAGGGTGAGATCTTATGAATAATAGATGGCAGTGGTCTGAGTCTGCTGGGAACAGCAAATAAAGAGGACAGTTAGTTAAAGTAGTGTATAGAGAGACATGTGAATGTGTATGTGTGCGAGACTGCTTAGGAA
The DNA here is from genome assembly GCA_024036415.1 of Prochilodus magdalenae. Taxonomy (NCBI): domain Eukaryota; kingdom Metazoa; phylum Chordata; class Actinopteri; order Characiformes; family Prochilodontidae; genus Prochilodus; species Prochilodus magdalenae. The sequence continues at coordinate 206,527 of JAMWET010002558.1, forward strand.
TCATCCACCTCAAGCTTTCAATAAGATTGTTTAGGCAGTTTGAAGTCTTTCTGTTTATTGCAGCAAGAGCACAAAACATGAAGGGCATGTGGCTGTGCGTTGCTGTCAAAGCCTGTAATGAACAGAGTAACTCCTGTGAATCCCCATTCAAACACGCTCTCAAAATGGCGCAGCAAGTTCATTCAAAATCTGGGACGCTGCACTGTGCAAAAGTCTTAGATCAGCTGAGAAAACCGTCTAAAACTCTGTAACTGCACAGACTGGGTTTGCAGTGGTGTATGCTGAAAAGTAGGATATGTAGAATGTTTTCAGAGACACAACAGTAAAAAGTAGGAATATCAAAATCCAGCGTTTCCTTACTTCAGTGAGTATTCAAATAAACCATTGGTCAAGTAATGGGATAACATCGGGAATCCCAAAGAGTTCCACTGGAAAAAACTTTATTGCCACAATGGGAAACGGATAAGCACATGCTTCTTTTGAAGCACTGAAGATGGATAGAGGGATAGATAGATAGATAGATATTGTATTTATTGTGATGTTAGTAGACGCGGGGGTTTTTTCATGTTATACGTTATATATGTCGTATATATGTGTATTGTGCGTGTGACACCACTATACCTATGTGACACCACAGTACAGGGTTGTCTCAGATGTGTGTGTGTGTGTGTGTGTGTGTGTGTGTGTGTGTGTGTGTATATATATAAAAAGAATTTACAAAGTACTGTGTGTAAAGGGACATGTCGGACCAAGAGATGAGTGTATGATCCACCATTTTCCCCATCAGCACAGTTCGCTCAGACACGGGTATCCTCCCTGACTCTCCTCCATCACCATGGAAACCATACTGTCATGTATACTAAAATAATAGGCGCTGAAATTACACTACAGTGGTGTAGCATATGTGGCATAGTAATGCATGATCACATGCTCAACAGTGGCTTAAAGTTATCGCATAGCAGACAAAACCTGCTGCATAATTCACAGACCAATGCAGCATTCTGTGGCGTAAACACTGACCTACTTCCTGCATTCTGGCATCTGTGCTGAAAGAGCAGAGTAGTGAGATCTTGTTTAATTCGATGGTAAAGTTGGATGCAGGAATGTCTCTTATGTTAAACTGCTTTGTTGTGACTTTCTTCTGATTGTTTGTGTATAAGATACACTCATCGTCAAAGAATAGCTAGAAGATTAAGGTTACCAAAAACAGTAAATGACAATATAAATTTAGACTTATATGGGAAATTTATTGAGCTACACATACAGAAGTGGTGTCTCCCAGTATGGTGTCAGACTTAAACAACATGCCAGACAATTTGGCATGGAGTTGTAGAGGTTCCTAATGGTGTCCTGCGATTGTCCATCCCATGTAGCCACACATTTGGGTGGAGGTGAGGTAACACTAGGCCTTTTGTATGTGTGATGCGTAACAAACCGTTCATCTTGGTGCTGACCTCAGTGCCCACACACACAGATTTGTTGGTCGTCTCCACCAAGGTAAAAGCAAGACTCGTCACTGAAGATGACCTGCTGCCATTCTGAGTCACTCCATGACAGTCTGGAACGACACCATTGTAGTCTTTAGTGTCAACGACAAGCAGTCGTTGCAACGGTCTGGGTACATGTAGTTATGGGTCATGCCTTTCATAACTCCTACTGACCATTTTGCCAGCAGAATGGAAGTCAGATTTTATACCATATGGTTATATCAGATATTTTCCCAGTAACTCAGATTACCAAATAGATTAACAAGGAGATTGTTGGGTCTTTGTTGATAGGCCAACAGTTGACACTTCTTCAGAAATGCTGACAGTACCGTTTTTTTTCTTGATATTAAAAATGGTATACAACTACCGAATTGAAAAATTAGTATTTAAAGCTAATAATTATAAAAATATAAATGTCCACGCCTTGCTCACTGAAAATACAGTCTGCTTCACTTTCTGCTTTTGTAAATTATACATTATACAATTATACTTTCCATCTAAAAATATTTAATATTGGAAAAACCACATAGTTTCAACTGAGGGCTCCACAAAACGATGTGTGAAAATTGATTAATTGGACGATTGACATTTCTCTGTTTTCAGCGTATTTCCAACAAACTAACATGTTTGCACATCATCCACTGAGGAGGAGATGATCAGTCATCACAAGATAGCTGCGCTAGTTCATTAGCTCATTCAAAGCAGCCTCCGTTACTCATGCCCAGTGACAGAGATTTCTCATCATTATTCTTCAATGATAAATAATAACTTTTTTTCAAGTGTACATCACTGCTAACACCACACTGCAAAAAATGGTATCTTGGCAAGTAAAATGATCTAATATTGGGGCGAGATATATGGCAGGTAATTTGGTAGTTTTAAGCATTTCTTACAACAAGCCAACAAGATTACATCCACACTCATCGTCCAAAGAATAGTTACACCCAGAAGGAAGTGTGGGATTGCAGTGCTATTAGGAAGGAAGATAAAGGTTACCATCACTGCTCGCTGAATGTCTGTAATCGTGGCTGTTGGGTCAGTCAGGTACAGTGATGTGGACTGTACTTGCCTATGTCACATGCACAGTCGAGCATGAAACTTGAATCGTGTCTTACGATGTTAAACCTACCCACCACCTATTTGTGCAACTATTATATTTTATTGATGAAGAGTATATCTGCCAGTACTGCAAGATAAATTCACCTACTAAAATTATGAGTGTCTAACAATAAATAAGTTGCTCCTATAGTAAGTTACAGCAGTCTAAAAATGACTAAGCTTAAATATATTGACTAGATTTAAGATCATTTCACCTGCCATGATACTATTTTTGTGGTGCAGTGCACTATGTTACAGTGATTGAGTATTTTGATGAATTAATTCCTGACGAAAAGCTGTTGGGTGGGTGTGGTGTTAATTTTATTTTTAATTTTTTTTTTTTTTTTACCCAATTTACCAAATATCCATTCATCAGGAAGCATCATATATGGCCGATTGTGTTAGAATGCAATTGCCTATTAATTTCTAAAACATATTGGTTCTAACTGGCCTTGGTCCAAAATCTAAACAAAAGCAGCCCTAAAAATTCCTGACTGTGTCTTTAAGAGCCGCCTGCTCCTCTCCGGCTGTAGCATCATGTTGTGAGAGGTTCACGTTGGCCATGGGCCTCTTAAAGGGGCCAGCGCTCTCACAGATAGCATATTTCATATTGACAGGATGAATAAGGAGGCTGAGGCGTGTACTCTGCTGCTGTGAGGAACGTAGGCTCCCTGGCCCGCAGCTCTGTTCTCCTCGCTGTTCACACACGCGCCGTTACCATGACAACGCAGCGCAAAGGCAACCGGCTGGTGGTGATGACGGTGGTTGAGGGAGGGGTGCTCGGGGGGTCTGTGTTTCTGATATGCAGTACAATGAATACAATCAGCACCATGCTCCACCCATGCCACCTGAATTTATGACTCCAGATTTCTTCTGGCTCTCACAGCAGCGTCAGCAGTCGTGCTGATGAGGACCTTGCTATCTCAGGAGCGCAGCTTTTCTGACCACAAAGCAGAGTAAATCATTTCTTTAATACCTAGCATAAAAAATTCTGCAACCTAGCAGTCGGAACAAGCGAACCAGCATGTGGTGCACACCTTAGCGCACAGGGATTCCAGATATTGTATTCTTTCCGAAGAACTGTTATTTGTGGCTGCTGGAAAAGAGAAAGAGGTTTGGATCATGATGGTGGGTCGTCTTTCAACAAAGGCTGCCATGCAAAGCTGCAGTGTTGGTACGGTACCTCATAATGGACAAACCCCACACGGACAGTAGAGAGGGCCTTATGTGATCTGTGTTTTTATGCTGAAGCAGCAGTTTGAATTTGGTGCCACTATAGCACCGATTAAATCCTTATCAAAATATCCTGCGTAAATCTCCACCAGCATTAAAACTATGTGGCTTTAGGTTCATGTTTTGCACGTTCACATTGAATGATGCAGCAGTTATTATAATGCCTGAGGCCAATGTGTAACCCCAGCACCATGTATGATGAAACGGGAAAACAAGAAGCTGGCGGATATGCTTAAAATGTTGCCGGCATTAAAATAGTAATTAGCATGTTTTGATGGCCTAAATCAGCTCTATGGGGGAAGCACATTAAAAACCTAATAAAACTTTTAAAACATTTACTATGCTCTGCCAGGGATATGAGCATGCTGAGTAGAAGCACTCACTGGAAAATAATTTGCTAGAAGAGCTGTGTTGTGTTTTGAGAACCCAGATTCTGATCAAGGAATTGGTTTATTATTAAGCCTGTCCATAAATTCCATATCTATAAATTGGTTAATATGGATACAACTATCACCAAATGTTATTTCTTTCTTTATATGATTCGACACACGTTGGTAGGACATAGCCATCAATTGGGTCTATAGTGTAAGTAGCTGCCTTAGATCTAAAAAAACTATGGAGGATGAAGGTTTGTCCGCATGTTTGCATGCTCCTGCACTCTCTTTCAGAAAACAGGCTGATTTCAAACATAAAAGAAAAAACTTTATTGAGCGAAATCTTTGAAATCTCTGATCTCTTCCAGAAGAGTTCAGAGCGGGACTTGACGTAGGAATAGCAAAGCTCTCACTGTTAATAGCATGGCAGAAGATACTTCTTTATCTTTACTATATCTTCTTTTCTGAGTCAATTCTTTCCCAAGGACCTGACCCCATATTCAGTACCTCATCAAGCAAACTGTGTCTCTCTTTCACGTTTGCCATGAGAACTCTTTCGATAGATAACTGGCAGATGATTTTTCCAGTTAATGTTATTAGTGTTCATTAATAGTGCCCTCATTTTCAATATTACTGATTTCCCGACCACAGAAAGTGTCATAATCTGATTTCATGCTTCTCTCAAATATGGCGTGATAAGTATTACTGAAGAGAAGCCTCCAGCCGTGCTAGGCTTGGAGATAAACTCGGGGTTGTGGATTCTATGATACCAGAGCGGGTATGATTAAAACTGTGATGTATATGTCCCATCTAAAACTTTCACTGAAGAATACAGATTTAGTTTGTTCTTGGTATCTGGAATTCATTACTGAAATCTAAATTAAGATGGAATTTAATTTCTGGAAAGTCCAGAATTAGTTATCAGTGGTTACTGGTTGGTCGTAGTCAACATGTTATTTAAAAAAAATTTAATTATTATCAACTTATAATTTTTTGCTCTGTTTTCATAAGTAAATGAGTGCTTAGCTGTGTTTTTCCAGCTCAGGAGTTTTAACTCTGAGGAGAGTAAATTAACACTAACTAGATTATATTTTATAACATGAATATTCATATCAGATACGAGCGTCTTACAGATGAAGTGAATAATTGGCACCTGTAATGCTCAGCACATTAAGATGTGTTTTCAGCAAAAGGAGGAATGAATTGTGCTGTTACTTGTTTTCCTCCAGACTCATGTTTTTATTTGCAGAATTAGAAGAAGTGACATTTATCACTGGTAATAACTAAAGTGTGCTGTAATTCAGCAGAAATATTTCTCACATGTACAAAGAAACATGGCAATAAGGGGACATTGTACACATTGCAAGGTCAGGTCTCTAATGCCGCACCGGCTCAGTGTTTCATATGCCTTTCTGTGAAATTCCATAATAAGAACACTGTATTGTAGGCAGTGAATAAGAGGATGCCCCTGAGTGCTTTTCCATGTCAGAGTATGATGGCGTGGGGTAAGTGAACTGTAATGCAGAGGCCAAAACTGGACCTGCTGGCCACCACGACCTGGCATGAGAAAATCATTATCACAACTTTTGGCTTCTGCAATGTTACAGTGATATGAAATATCTTATTAAATCTCAGGTCCTATTTTTGGACACATGCACTATAGATGTAAAAACTCCAGCATGTAGTCAGCAGTTTTCTCTGGTTTCTTTTTTTAAACCATTTAGAATTGTAATAATTCCAAAAACCATGTGCAGTTCTTGTGCACATCTTCTAACAGTCGCAGCAATAGTAATGGGCTATTACTACAGCATGTCTGCAAGGCAGGTACCAGGACATGGCATGTGTACATTGTGACTATATGAACAAAACCTATTATTTACCTATTTTAGTAATGGCCACTACCTATTTTATCTCCATCTCACAATTCTCTTTATTCAGGAGGGTGAAGGTTAAACCACATCATTTTAAACTGCCCCTTAAACACCTCAGCATGCTTGGAAAAGAATGTATTATCTGTTATATAAGCAAAGAGTAATAATCAAATAATAATGGCGGAACCTAACTCAGATAGGTAGATAGATAGGTGTGTGTGTGTGTGTGTGTGTGTGTGTGTGTGTGTGTGTGTGTGTGTGTGTGTGTGTGTGTGTGTGTGTGTGTGATGTTGTTGTTGTTGTTGTTGTTTAGTTACATTGCAATTTCATACTGAATGGACTACTGGAAACGATCCATAATTACATGGAATAAAATATCATTACATTAACTTACATGTACTTGCAGTATGAGAGTTTTCTTAAAATTCTTTGAAAATCCTTTTAAACATGTGTAATTGAGTTTAAAGTATTTCGATGATTTCACTAGTGTGAACATGAGAGATTCAGTAAAATGTGTATTATATGCTTCTCTGTATATGATAGCAATAACTAAAACTGAACCTCTTCTTTCATATCATGATAAACCCTCATATCGTCCCATCAACGGTATGTCTACAGATACCTCCTCTGAAATTCTGTGGCATTGTTGGCCCATGAAATCTTTCACATGTATGCATGCCTGAACATGTTTGTATGTGAAATGGTATAACGTAAACATGGCTGAACCTTCTGACGACAGAGCTGCACTTTTAGCCCAGATAATTCACAGGTCATTGTAAGTCTTTCCGAGCCATAGTGTGTTTAATCAGGACACTGATGTATGTGTTTCTGTGTGTCTGTGTGTGTCTGTGTGTGTCTGTGTGTGTCTGTGTATGTCTGTGTGTGTCTGTGTGTAATCAGCTTAAGTGAGAAGCCAGAGCTGTTGCGTAAGCCAGCGTCTTCTTTACTCTCTGATAAAACAGACAAGTATGTCACGGCCTACGCAGAGTTGAGGTGTGATCAGTGGACGGTCAGCGTCGTATGTGAGGAAGCACTGAATGTGCATGGGAGGTTTAATGTGGCAGAAGCTGAGCGCAGGGATCCGGAGCTGCCTGATGGAGCCAGCATGCAGATTTTAGCTGGAAGGCAAAACCATGCCTGTCACCACTGTTGTGCTAAAGCTGTGTATGAAGGGCTGTGGAAATGTAGACGGTAACATCTGTATTGATATTTGGTATGTAAAGAATGATCATTTTTGGCATAATTGCCGTAAATACACTTATCGTGCTCATCCTCAGTAACAAGTCCCACTTTTGTCTTGATGGAGGCGACCAACAAATCCGTGTGTGGAGGCACTGTGGTCAGCGCCAAGATGAACGTTTTGTTGTCACATGTCACACGTCCAGAAGGCCTGGTGTGACTCCACCTCCACCCCAATACCACAAAATCTGCAGGACCTATCACAGGACACCATTAGGAACCTCTGCGTCTCCATGGTGAGATGTATGCATGTTGCATTAGCAAACATGGTGGCCCATCACCATACTGAGAGACCATACTTCTGTACGTGTAGCTTAATATTGCCCATGTCAGTCTTTGTCAGTCGGTATTTAGCTTGTCAGCGTCAGATCAGCACATAGCACCGAAAACTATGACATCACGCTCTGCTGTGTACATCACATACTCACTTGTCTTTCTTAGAACCGTTCTATAAATCACCACTCAGCAGAACCCCACAGTACTGTGTACTAAACAAGCCTTATCTCTTTTCATTTAGCCTCAGCATGCTTTTAGCAAAACAGAATCAATATCCTCCTAAAGAGCTTTGTTCAGCCTGGTGTCTGGCTGTACCCGCTGGGCCCCTGAGAGGATATACACGTTTTTAATTTGGGGTGCGAGTGGTGGAGGAGGGGTGTGTTCATTTCTTTTTTGGTGTGTTACCCGCAGTAATGATTGCTGTGGAGAGAGGTAATGGGTTGTTGTGCCTCCTCATTTGAATTGATAAATTGAGGGCAACGTCAAGGACGCATGAGGATGTTATTAGGTGAGAGATTTACGCCTCTCGTGGAAGTGCTGGGGCGATGGGGCTGGCAGGGCAGAGCCATGTCTGATCAAACTGCTACTCAGGCCGCTGTGGACAGCTGCTGCCCTGCCACATATATGAGTGGGAGACATTAGGATTAGCTGGTGTTTCCGGTTCTGGGAGATTGTCGGTGGCAGCACAGTGTGGTGGGTTTTTTCCTGCCCTACCAGACAAAGCATAGTAACTGCTGAGGTGAATAAGGTTCAGTTCGAGCAGGATAACCACCAAACTCTGCTGGATTAAGGCCCTTGAAGCCCAGAGACTGACACCACTGCATTAGCAGATAAGCTAGCATTGTTTTATGAGGTGTGTCAGAGGCCCCTGAGTAATGGTGGTTGAATATGTGTAAATACAGTAATACAAGTAAATACATTTTTGCAGTACAGTATCATGATATTTAAGTTTTCTGAGGTTTGTGAGAAAGTTCAAATGAACAAAATGCACCAACAAAACAGCAGCTAAAAGAGGTGTAACTATGCAGTCAGATTTGATTGAATTGACTTTGAATTGATATCTTTTGAACAGTATTTAAATGAAGAGAAATGCTTACTATAATCATGCTACTTCATAATGACACTAGACACTAGAGCCGTGAGGCAGAACTGAAACATTGTTTGTGTTGATGGTTTGAAAACTGTTGTGCAAGCAGTGCAATCGCATTAGACAGAGTAATATAACAGAATTTTCCACTATTCCTTGTCAGATTTCCCTGATGCGCAGTACTTTGAAATACCATGATGTGTTGTTACACGCCTAGTAGCTACAGTCATACTGCAGATTGCTTTGTGTTAGCCAAGACTTAAAGTTTTAGATCTGGAAATGAATGAATGAATAAATGAAGAGATGGATTATTTGTTATGCACCTTTGTCTTTATTATCTTTTGGTCTTTTCCTAAATTGTTAATTAATATGTCTGTTAATGGATCAAATAGTCAGAAAATCTTAAAATTGGCTAATTTACAACTACAGCAAGCTACACTGGATAGAGTACCCGTTTTTACCATTCTCTTAACTTCTCTTTACTAAAAAAAATGTTTTAACATTCACTAACACAAGCTCAGATGTTTGATTTAGGAATCACAAAAAACACATTTTTAAAAATACCTTTTTTTTTAGTGCCACTGGCCCAACATGCTCCATCTCCCAAGGAATTAACAACACTTTGATCTTAATTGCTCAAACCCAGACGACCACAGCTTCTTAAATAACTCAGTGTCACTTTCTTATTCTGCAGCTGAGCAGTATGGCCACCATCATTGTGCTATATTTCCTTGCAATATGTCACAATATGTTTTTCAGAGCAGATTGTGGGCATTGTTTTCCACTTACTAATTGCATGTTTGATTTTAAAGAGAGCATGATCAGTTTTGTTTCACTGTACTCTGCACTGCGCATTATATAGATGTATTTAGGCTAAAAGTATGTAGGCTAAAGTTTAAGCTTACTGTCTACATTTAAATAAAAAATGGGTTTAGAATGAAGAGCCAAGTACCAGCAAAATCATACCCCGCTACCGCTACGAAGTAATTGTCCCTTAAGTTAATGATTTATTTTCTTACTTTTTGTTTTAGCAATTATTGTTTGCTGATTTTTAGTTTATTTCACTAAATGCTGTGCTGTAGAAAGTCTAATCTGACATTTCTATGTATTTCAAACCTTTTGTTACTTATCAGAGCCTACTTAATTCTAGACAGGAATCAGTTCCTGTCAAGTTAATTGATCTTGCTGCATTGACAGATTAATTCATTTTCTCTTCTGACTTCATTTCTTGTATTTTTCTTGTATCTCTTTTGTGATGTTAAAGGGAAGTCTGCATAATTCTGTGGTTAATATGGTGATAGGCAAGGTAATGAAAGGAACCAGATGTCTGAGGAGTTTAATGCTCTAAAAGGTTCTTCAAAGAAAGTTATTACATAACTTAGACATGTATAAGCTTCCTACCAACATAGATATGCGTACAGTCACTACAGACTACACACTATGAAGGAACTACTGTCATGTTTATATAGGTTTTATATATTAGTATCCCTTATTCAGTAGCAGGGTTAAACGGAACATCAGCTCAGATTAGGGATTAAAGACTTACACAAAAACCACAAAACAGTATATAGACAATTTTAGGCAGATGCTTATGTTCAGAATAATAACGATGTTCTATAAAACCTGCCAAATAGGTAAGCTACATTTAAGCTTGTGAAGCTGGGTCTACCAGCTTATTTGACTTTCAGAATTAAACTTTGTCTTAAACTACTATGGCAGAACTGATGTAAGAATAGCTACAGCGGTGTGGTGGCACAACTTGTAGGAGGATGCCGCTCTGGCAATTGACCAATTGTGGCTTACTGGGCTCATTGGAAGACGGGGACACAGGAGTTCGAACAGCATTTCAGACTGAGGGTGAATACAGATGTTCAGTATGAGAAAAATAATTTGGGAAAATTGAAGCATGTACATCTATCAAGTAGACCCAGAACATAAAGTTATGAATGTTATAAAGGCATGCAAGGTACTTCTTAAAAAATAAAATAAAACACTGTAAATGCTGTTACACACGCAGTGCTTCATAAGGCTTTTCATAAAGTAGATATAAATATATTGATAGATTTGTGAGACTGTTTCAGATGCTAAGATCCAGGTTCTGTATTAACAGTGGAAAATGCTTAATCTAAAAGCTCAACATAGGCTTGTCCCTGTGTAATCAAGGTACTGTAGGTTCATGTAGATTGCAGTGGCTGCTTTCTTGAAAAGCTTGTACAGTAGCCCATTATAATTTCTCTCCCTGATAAGACTAGTTTTGCTGTTGATAAGATTCCTTACTGAGTAACTCCTCCAACAGGATAAGCACTTCGGTCTGACGCAAACACTTTAGGCCTTTGCTTCTTGTAATTAGCACTCTGGAAACAATCAACACTGTAATAAGCCAAGTTATCATTAGAACCGCCCTTTGTTTTCCTTCTTATGCTCCATCCCCTCAACGTCTGAATTCTCAGTCCTCATTTGAATGTGACTGTATTAAATGTGTGACACACAAACCGCATTGTGGAAAATGAAAAGATGGCCCCCAAGCACAAGCAGTAGGAGCCACAGCCCTTTCTCTGAGAAGATTACCTCTAATTGGGTCGAGCAACAGGGGATGGACGCAGCTGTTTCCAGGGCAACCACCACAGGAGGGATGGCCGACTGAAGGAGTAGCAAATATTCAATGTGATGAGAGATGGGTGTGGCTGGTTGGCTGTGATCAATGAGTGCTCACCTCTGTTATGTCATTCTTGGTTGCAGAGCGCCCACTTGGCGATGATTGACACACTAATGATGGCCTACACGGTGGAGACGGTGAGTGTGGAGAAGGTGGTGGCATGTATGCAGCAGTATTCCACAGACTACGCTGAAGGAGATGTACCGTACGACACAGAGGATGCTGTTAGCAGCTGGATGAATAAGGTAGTCCAACCTCTAACTGTGATCACTGTTATTCTTCACTTTATGGACAGTTCTTAACCACTGTATTGTCTCTTTCCCCGCATTATTTTCTCTTTTCCCATCACTAAATCAGAAAAGGCCAGAAGCCCAGACTGGTTTTGTTGCACAAACTTTTGTTTCCTTAGTTTAGCGCTGGAGCCACTGGGCTAACATCGCTAGCAAACTCTAGAAGTCAAAAGTCAATTGAGACTTTTTGGTAACGCTTTGATGTAGGGTACTGCACATAAGGCTAAACTACATAAATGGTTAAAATAGCTTATGCCAGAATGCATAAATTATCATATATGCCAATTTTGTTCTAGATTAGCAAAAATAGCCTTATATACAAAATAGGCTTATATGCAAAATAGGCTCATATGCAATAAAATAAATGATGAGTACCCACTGGAATCAAGCAGTTCAAAAAATGATGCACGGTAATGTCAATTGTCATAACAAGCTTTATGTAGATGTTGTGAACTGTATTCTACAGTAAAGTCACCTGTGGTTTAGGATACAGTGTGAGAATGTAAAGGATATAAATGCACAAAGCCCTTTACAAAGGCATAGGTGCAGCTGACCTGAGTGTGGGTTAGGTTTACAGACAAAAGTCTTGGTGACTACCGACTTCCAATGTTATCCAATTTGGCCATGTAGCACCAAATCTAAATGAAAGAAACTTATTTATTTTAGTCACCAAACATGTCTTGATCCTGATCGGCCATGTTTGGGATAAGTGGAAAGTAGATTTCTCTCTAAGAATTTCTCAAAATATTTTTTTAAGTAGTTGTTTCACCCTATATCTATTTATTGTGATGATTCTTCTTTAGATAAAGCATCTTTATCTAAAGAAGTTTTGCACTAGTATCATGAGGCAAATAAGCTAACAAGAAAAAAAAAAAAGAAATAAAATGTAATATCCGCTAAAACTCAGTTACTATTTTGTGCTTGTCAAATATTCTAGATGTTTTATGTAATCCTCATATCAATAGGTAATAAATTATTATGATTATAAGAATAATTATTATTATCTTCTTATTATGCGCTTACCACTCCGAGTGACTTTCTGTACATGTTAATGATAGACTTGTGCAGAATTTCTCTTTAAGATATTAAGAAGCTTTTTTCAGTGAAGCCGCATATTGGTGAAAGCTAATTTTAGTAAAACCACATGCCTCAAACTGTCTTTAATGGTTAAGCAATCCAAAATCGGCATCACGCTATGTTGTCTATAAAAGTAGTAAAAAGATACTGACTGATTTAGGCTGCAGGATGGCTGGACTATTGTTTTTTGCAGCCGTGCAAAACACTGTTGTTCTTTTTTTATAGATGTATAAAAATATTTACTGTAAACGTACTGTAATCTCTGTAGTTATTATTTGAGGAAAGGAGGAAATAGCGTAAATTAGATTTTTGGCAGAGCGATCTCTTTAAAGCACTTCCTTCGTAGGTTGTGTTTTGTTTGCAATACAGTGAGTGCCTATTAGCTGGCATCTCTGTGACTTGCCTCAGGGACTTCCCTTATGGGCCCAAGCTTGGACTGTTTACATTCCCTCGTAGGTCAACTGTGCCGCTGAATGCCAACCAAAGTGCACACACAGACAAACACACACACTTCCATGCTCACTGTCACTTAGACTGCATTAATTAAACAAGGTTCCAACACAAGAATATGGTTGTTATTACGCTGTAGTAATTGTACTATATTAATTAATCAGATGCTGATTGCAAGTCACAGTTTAAAGCAATATATACTCTGTCAACACAATAACAGTGAAACCAAATACAGAGTTTTTCAGCTTTATGGGTTAACATCGCACTTACAGCCTCAGAGTTCTTTGTATACTCTGTCACCACATATACAATGCAACCTGTGCTACAAAATATTATTTTACAAGTTGTATGCAATTAAAACGTTTTAACCAGAGGGGTCTCCAAATCCCCAAAACCTAAATAGTGCAGCATCAATAGAATGTCCAAAAGGTTTGGTAAAGGAAATTGTAAGGTCAGTATTGTTTCCATCTGACATAGGTATCTGCAAATTCTTGATGATGTACTACATGTATGTCTCGCTTGCTGAACCTTGTTTGCTCTCATTAGGGCAGTTTTGACAGCCTTCTGTCTATCAGCTGCACAGAGCTGTAAGAGTTCAGAGGCGCTGGGCAGAGTGCACCAGCCAGTGGCCCATTTAATGAGAACTGAATTCAGTGTCCCCCCGTTACCCACTGAACCCATCAAACCTCACCGCAGCAAACAGTCCTGATATGTCACATTAGCCAAACCTGTGACATTCGTTCTCTTTATGTCTTCATTTATTCCTAAAGTGTTCTGTTATGCACATTTTCAGAACTGGGATAGGAAACCTGCGAGTGTTAGTCTGGGCTGTTTTTCCTGTGACTGAATGCTGTACTGAATAGCTCCGTACTGTGTCTTTTCCATCTGAAAGGTAAACGAGTACTTGAAAGAGATCATCATGCAAGAGCAGAGGAGGAGCGAAGCACAGAACGCAGAGCCCGTAGAGAACCCGAAGGTGAGTGGGTGTGCTTGCTGTGAATTCTCTGAAGCCTGCTTTAATGGACCTCAGTGATTAGTCTACCGCAGTGCCATCCAAATGAGAGAGAGAGAGAGAGAGAGAGAAACCTACACTTTACCTGCCAGTCAGCATAAAAAGAATCATACACAGTTTTGTCTTCGCACCAGATGTAGTTGATTAGCCAGAAATTAGTTGGTGTGTTAGTGGTGCTTCTTTAGTTGTGCACTAATAAACTATGAGCCTAATGAACCTAACAAGTCATGTCTGTTGTAAGCAAAAAATACACAATGGTACAGATTAAGTTCAGACAGATTAATACCAACCGCAGCGCACACACATACACACCTGTATGCTCACTGTCATTTAGGCCGCATTAATAAAACAAAGGTTCCTACACAAGAATATAGTTATTACATTGTAATAACAGTATTATATTACATATCAGATGCTGATTGCAAGTCACTCTTTAAAGCACTATGTACTCTTGTCAACAGAATGCCAGTCGGACCTAATATAGGCTTTTTTTTATGACAAATATACAATGGTTTATGTAGTCAGGGGCTGGATTTCTATTATGTAGTTATGCAGATTGTAGAGTTTTAATAAAAGTAGTTTTACTGAGTCAATAGAAAAAGAAAACCTTAAACTATGGGCAACGTACACTGCGTGGCAAGATACCCTGTAAAGTCAGACATGATCATTTAAAGGTCAGAGGTGTTGGTTTGGGAGTTTTTTAGATCTGTAAAAAGAAAGAGACCCAGACTTTAGAAGCATACACAGTTTTGTCTTGGTGTCAGATGTAGTTGTTTACCCAGGTCTTGGTTGGTGTCGTGGTGTTGCTTCTTTAGTTGTTCATTAAAGCTAATGAAGCTAACAAGTAATATCTGTTGTAAACGCAAAATAGACAGTGGGGTACATTTAGTTCAGGCACCTTAAGTAAAAATGGATGCTGTATTTGAAGACATGCTTGTGTCCATTTTATAGGTAACTGTATGGTATGAAGTGTCAGTGGTCACCCTAGTCCGGCGTGGCCGGCACTTTTGGTGCTGGTTTGTGGCAAAATCTGACAATAACAAGTGTACACACACGCACACACAGTTCTGGACTCCCTGTACTGAGGAGTCTTGCACAGGAAGAGGAAAACACCATAATTTGCAGGACAACGGACACTCCAGGACCGAGGCTGGAAACATGTCCTCTGGTAGCTAAAACAGCTGACTTGACAGTTTTTCCCTTTCAGGACAGAATGTTTTTACTGTAACATACTGTAACATTGCTGTCAGTAAGCTTACCTTTGCCCCATTGGATGAGTTTAGAAATTTTTATATTCAGTCTTACTACAAACTAGTGCAGGTAAGTGTGGTTCGAGTCAAATATGTGGTGGTTTAGGCCTGCAGTTTACATGAAGTTAACTAGTGGGATGCAAGCTTCCATTACTTGTTGCTTCATTAGCCCTGTAGTTCTCGTGCAGAGCTAAAGAAGAATACCTCAGACTGAAAGTGTCTTGCTGAGTGATTAGATTTAGGGTACTTAGACATTCTGCATAGCTGTGTAAAGCTTAAAATGAAGGTGAGCAAACCCATGAAACATCTGCAGATTCTAACTTCAAAGTGTCAGTTTTTTTTGTTCAATAAGCTCCAATTGTAAATGAAAAGCTTGTGGCGAGTGTCCTGCTTTGTTTCTGAGTCGTTTACTGCTTTGATATCCTTTCATTGTTCAGATGGGTCTGTATAAATTGTTGCTAAGGTGATCTGTCAACAAATCCTGCTATGCAACACAAACAAAAATAAACTCTGCTTGCAATGATGTATGCCAGGGTGCTGGCTAAGGCCTTCCTGGCTTTGCTGAGTCATGGGCTCATCTTTGAGGAATGTCTGAGTCTCTGGAATTTCTCCGTTTGATGTTAGGATGTGGACGTTTAGCTGATGCGTGTGTTTTCTGGTTGTTTAAAGCACTCTGCATTCCTCTGTCCTCCTTCTGGTGACCCAGCCAGTCTGGCAGTAAGGGTAGACGTCATTCCAGTTGTTTCCCCCTCCTTTCCCTGTAAGCCCTGAGTTGTCCAACCAGAAGAGGCCTGCTAACTGCCCCCACTCTCCAACTGCGTCCCCATTTAAACTCATAGGGCCTGTTGTCAAGACAGTGGTGACTGGAATACTGCCACTGACCTGCCTCTGTCCTCATCTCTGTAAATGCTGAACTCTCAATATGCATTTTTGTCACAGATATGAATGCTATTTATATATTGAACCAGGTAGCTGGTAAATTTGCAAAATGAAAGCACTAGTAAATCATAACCACTACATTTATTTGAAAATAGACGCGTGTCCTTACGTCGGCATCACCGAAGACTGATGTGTTGTGTCAGCAATGTGACACTTCTTTCTATTATTTGATGAGTGTATATGTATCTATCTATCTACCTATCTACATATATTGTGTGTGTGTGTGTGTGTGTGTGTGTGTGAGAGAGAGAGAGAGAGAGAGAGAGAGAGAGAGAGAGAGAGAGAGAGAGAGAGAGAGAGAGAGAGAGAGAGAGAGAGAGAATTAATCTTAAATAAAAAAGGCGGGGACAGGGCAGACAAAAAACTGACATGACTGTGTATAAAAACAGCATCCCAGATAGGCGGAGTCTTTTAGAAGTAAGGATGAGGAAGAGTTCACACCTCTGTGAAAGACAAACAGACAAAGAGTGTTTCTCAGAAAGCTGGCACGTTGCAGTGTCATCACACCAAACACAGGGCTCACCTCCTTCCTGCGCCACCAGCACTGCTGGCCATCTTCAGATTAAAGACCACTGATATGTAAACGGGCTGCTCAAATGTATGCTAAGCAAGAACGTGGGCCAATATGCGACGTGTAAAGACCTGCTGTACAATAAATGACTGCTGTGCAAACACATGGAGTTCTGATTGTTATGTAGGTCCCAAGTTTATTTTGCCCCACGCATATTGAGGAGGATGGTCTTAGAAGACCAAAAAAATCACTATTGGATTTTTATAAAAAGTAGCACGTTGAGGTACCATAAAATGCCACCTCTATGCCAACAGATTATTTGGAAGGCATGCCAGGAAAAAGCCTTTACTGTCATCCAACCACAAACTCAAGCACCTGGAGTCTGTTAAACACCACTGGGACACTGACTGGAAACGAGTTCTTATGCACAGATAAAACAAAATTTGTGCTTTTTGGCAGCAGTCAGTTAAAATGGGTTTGGCAAAAAAGAAAGATGATGACTGCGCAAATGACTAGGAAACAAACCTGATGCCCACTGTTAAGTGTGGTGCAGGGTAAGATGCTGGGGTGCTGTTATTCCTCCAGAGGCTGTGGAAGTCTCATTAGTGTGTGCAGCATCATGGACTTCATGAAAGGGTAGTACATTTTAAATAAATATCTGTTTACCTCTGCCAAGAAACAGCATTAGATCTTTCAGCAGGACAATTATCCAAAGCATATGTCCAGATCCACACAAATTCCTTACTCTGTGCTCTCCATCCTTATAAGATGTTATAGGAGAAGTCTGTATTATGAGTAAAGGGATTAGTACAGATTATTAAATGCAGGGGAGGAATATTTATCAGTGAAAAATCTAGAAATGCTCCTGAAATTTGAGCTGGTGCCTGCTCAGAACTGTGTGGGCGTGTCAAAATGCAAAATGATTGATGGTGGCACTGTAACGTAAACAACATCACCAGTGGTAGTGGTGCAGATCAGTGTGGTTGAAGAGTAAGAGCCCCATTGTAGAACAATAGACTGGTAGAATGTGCTAAACGGAGAAAAAGCAGGCTGATGGTCATTTTGGACATCTGATTATATGTTGCACCTTATGTTTGAGATCTTGCGTGTGTATATATGTTGCGTGTGAATATCTGCTATTCATAGCCTATACTTTCTGAGCGTACTCTAATTCCTGTTAAAGAGTCAGCCAGTCATTTTGCCAGTACAGTGAATAATTTTAATTTGTGCAT
Source organism: Prochilodus magdalenae (assembly GCA_024036415.1). Taxonomy (NCBI): domain Eukaryota; kingdom Metazoa; phylum Chordata; class Actinopteri; order Characiformes; family Prochilodontidae; genus Prochilodus; species Prochilodus magdalenae. Next base: position 224,609 of record JAMWET010002558.1, read on the forward strand.
CATTAATAATGAGTCAAGGTATCTTAGATGGCCACACTATAAATAACACTGTGAAAAACCTATATAACCAATGCTGCTGCTATACAGCCTCCTGTAGGTGCTGTGCATTGTGAGGACGCGTCCAGCTACTGTTGGTAATAGCTAGAGGAAAGTTCTGTAGACAGGGTTTTTAGTGGTTGTTATAGTTATTATTATGGTAAATTAATATGTTACTGTATCTCAGAATAACTTGTTGAACTAGTTCACATTTCTAAAGAAACTGAACTAGTGTTATTTTACAGATTTTGCATCTTTTAGAACACTTTACTGTTAATTAGCCGGGTTTGTCTGACACCACAGGTTTCACTTGTGAATGTGGGTGCACCAGGTTCATCCTACACAGTGCAGTAGATCATGAACAAATTCTCACAGTCTCAGCAAAAGGAAACCTAAGGTGGCTTAATATGGATTTTGAGCTGGTGCTCTGATCTGCAGGGAGCTGTCTGAAAAGCTGCTCATCAGATTTCCGTGTGTCATCCAGTCAGTTGAGTTCTTCAATCAGGGAGAGAAACATGAGATGTGATGTCTGCTTTCCTGGCACCTGCACACCCCAAAAACAAGCTCCAGATTAAGCAGGCTAAAATCCCAGGGTCTTAACAGGGCAAACAAGGATACATCCCTTTCTGGTTTATGAGATATTGTATCCTGTTCATGGTTCAAGCCAGACACTCAATTAAAAAATAGCCCTGAGTAAAGATTACATCTTTCATTGGGCAGAGATGCGCTCTGCGGCAACGCTACGGGCCAATGCTGTCAGTCTGAGACTTTGCAGTAAACTGAACTCCATTTGGACAGGCTGCATAGTCTCTAACCCGTCAGTGAGGTACGCGTGCTACTCAGAAACTTTGTCCCGCCCTGCCCCAAGGCTGTTGCTGGACTAAAGCATATGATGCTAATGTGAGTAGTCAGTTCTCAGAGGCATTGCGTGTGTGTGTGCCTGTTAGCGAGGCAGTGCGACAGTTCTCAAAAGGACAGCACCAGTGCTGAGCAGTGGAAGGTCGTTTCAATACAACGCAGCACAAACAGCCTGAAAGTGCTTTAAGGACAGATGTGATGTCAGCATAGTTATTTTATATGGCCTTCAGTCGAGATACCTTAGTTCAAATTTATAATTCAGACCAGAGATATTTACAAAGATTATTTGTGATCTGTTTGAACCTGTCATCAGTTGATGGATAAATCGTAAACCCCGAAGGAATCAACCAACAGGAATGAGTCTTGGGGTAGGTGTGAATGATTAAAGTTTATCACCTGGCCATGCACATAACTTGAACCTGATTGACCCAACAGCCCTAACTGCGGACATTCAGCCAGCAGAGATGCCCTCCATGAGTCGTCCTGTTACTGCCTGTTGCTGCACTATTGGCAGACGGCTGTATTACACAGAACGACATGAACACAAACTGTTTAGAGGACTGCCCTACTGAGAGACACTACTTCTGTATGTTTCGCTCAATAAATATTCCCCATATCCGTCTAAATTTAAATCATCATAAAAAACATCATCATTTATTGTTCCTGGTAACCTTCATCTTCTTTCCCAATAGCACTGCAATCCCACACTTTTTTCTGGGTGTAACTATTCTTTTGTCTAATATATACTAATTATATACAATATCATCATTTGAGTTCCTTCTATCAGGAGGTGGCTATTTATATTTCTAAAAATTATACTGCAGTAGGACCTATTATGCTTTTTGGTGTTTTCCTTTCCTTAAGAGTGCTTTCTATTTAGTTGTGCATATAAACGGACTGTAAAGTTATAAAGCCCAAAGGTTATGCCAGCAGGAGTCTTTCACCCAGAAACCGCTTTTCTCAACTGCTTCAAACACAGATGGAATTTCAGCCCTTTTCACTGTTAAGGTGAAATCATCTTGGAATTTTTTTTTTTGTTGTTGTTTTTTTTTGCCCGCCAACCAGGAAGCTTGGAGCACCCTCACTAACTAGCTACTAACTACTTTTTAGTTCTAGGTTAGAACTAAAAAGGTTAAAACTTAAAAGAGCATAAAATGGATGACCGCCTCTTTAAATTATTTATTTACTTTTATTACCTTTTGAAAATTCCTTTAAAGTGTAAATAAAGGATTTAGATTTATTCATTAATTCCTTTTTATGTTGCTACCAAAACACAAAGTCCATAGGCAGAGGGTTTTTTAGCCACACCCTGCATTTTAAAGCTGCACAGTGAGACTGCATCCTTGTCCCTCATGGCCATATGGTGAGCAGTTAGTTTTGAAATAAATGTCTCCCAAAGTCTAAAAATTATAGCATCAGCATAGAGCATTAAACATTGTCACTACCAAAACTCATATTTTCTAAATGAACTTTTTATATTTTTGGTTTGTTTGTACAGCTGTTAATTTGTTAACCTGTTATGTAACTAGCTTTTCTTGTATGTGCTTAAACTTAGCTATAGTTGGCACATTTGGTAAAGTTTGGCTATGTTATGACTGGTTTGTTAATTCGGGAGAATGACCAATATATTTATATCTATATCTATATTTATATATATATATATACAATATATAATACAATATATATTTAAATGTGTGCACAAGTGTGCACGTGTGTGTGTGGTCACTGAGCATGTTATTAGGAATATAATGCAATGCTGCAATGCAATGTGGTGAGGGCAATGGAAGGTTGGGATGAACTCCTGCCCCCATCTGTTTAAGGCTCCTGACAGCCAGCTGATTGAATCTTCGGTGAGGAAAAGATATTCAGTATTCAGTCAATTTCAATCAACCATACAAATGCAGACACAGTCCAACAGTAAAGGGGAAAAGGGTCCTTAAAAGTGGCCTACATGTCTTGGTCTTTAACACTTCTCTGATGAAGACCTTGCAGAACAAAGCTTCAGGGTGATTTTAATATAGAGTGTAAACAAAGAGGTTTGATGAGTGTCAGTCGTGTATCTCTATGATTTATATATTCTGTAAAACAAACAAGCAAGCTCTGGACAACATTACCAACATCTAAGCTGTAGAGAAAACTGTTCAAAGTTGGCCAAATGACCAAATTACTCCTTTAGTAGTCGGATGTGTTTTCAGTATCATACTGCAATAATGGATCAGACCTTACATTGAAACCCTAGTAGTGAATATGAAGTTCGTTTCTCTTCACTGATTTCATTAAAGGCTTCCAGCTTCAAAAATAAAACTCCCATCACTCCCCACTCTTTAAATGACAGTTTGTGTACAAAATCTGACCCTGATAAGTTGCTATGTTGTGGAAGGAGATCAGGGCAGCAGATTAGAACTTCTGATTTTTACCCCTAGTGCTGAGTGATTCCCTGCTGGGAGTTGGGCTGATTTGTGATGGCAGTGCTGGATCCCTAAATCCTCAGGAAAGAAATGGTCCCAAAGGTTTTACTCTGGGCACGTTGAGGACGTAGACATTGACTAGCGCTTCAAGTCAGACTGGGGTTGTCTCTGAGTTTGGCTGTGGGTCATTATGGCTGGAACGGAAAAGCGTTATTAACCCTCAGAGCCACATTGCAGCCCTGATCCTAGAGTTACCACGGTGCTTTCTTCCACTGACTGTAGCGTGACATGAAGCTCCTAAGAAGAGGAATGCAGTGACCTCCTCCATTTGCTACTTTAAGTAATGAAGTATTGATGAAATTGGTAATCACGTCAGAGTACGTCTCCTCTCTCTCCTGGGTGTTTCTATCTCTCTGATGGGATTAGGCTTTCCTTCCTGACAGTCTTTCTTCCAACCCCCCCCCCTTTTTTTCTCTCTCATGCATTCTTTTGCCGACTGAAGTCTCCAACCAAATGGTATATGAAGCTGGTTCCTGTAAGTTTAAAGATGGGTGTAGTTTCTCCTTCCCTTATTCATGGTGTCATCTGTTTGTCTTTGTTCACCATCAGTTTCATACCCCAGGACCCATAACAAAGAATGTCAATTCTTGTTCACAAGGAACCCTATGCCTTATCATAAGTGTTAATAGAACCAACCTAATCTCTGTCTGCTGTACTGTAGAGTCTGGTCAGATACCACAGAGAATCAGTTCCATGTGTTTCCATGTTTCCAAAGTTTAGGTCCATCTGGAGTTTTTCTAAGCGTGGACATGCTTACTAACATGTTTATAATAGTTGTGCTGTTCTTTTCTAAGTATATGCGGTATTATGAACACATTTATAACAGAGGCATGTGGGCAGCATCGAATTGCCATCTGTTATTAGTGTAGTTTGGATTAACGGGTCTTCTGTTAAATGTCTAGTATTCATTATTCAACCATCCTGTGTTTCCATTTGTGTTCAAATAGCTCAGTACATGCATTAGTTTACTCTGTGGTGGTCAGGATGTGGGTAATGAGGGCCAGAGTCTGGCACAGGTTGGTGATTTCCCTGCTCAAGCACACCAACCAATCCTGGTAATTAGCCGATGCGCTGAATCAAGTGTGATTGAGAAGGTAAATGGCCAAACTGTGTAGAAATCTGGCCCAGGAGTTCCTCAGCCCTGCTGGAGATACTGTGTAGGGCTACACAATAAAGAGACAAAATATAATACTGCAGTTATATTATTATGATTTATGATTGTGATATGACTTCAATAACTTCCAAATGTGCCCTTAACATTGACATATATTGTGCAGCCCTAATGCTGTATAGTAGTGCTAGCTGGAGTTTTGTGCTCGTGGTGTTTGTCTGTTTTGAATGTTCACGTGTAGAGACTGGTCTCTGATTCACCTGACATTAGCTTTCACTCATCATGCCTGTCGTGTTATTTGGGAGTTGTTCTGGCTCTGTGCTCACTGTGCTTCTTGTGTTTGTGTGTGTGCTGGGCTTTAAGGCCCGCTACAGGAAAGAGCAGGTGTTGCCTAAGACAGTGCCGTGGATCCCCCCGGTGGACAACCTGCTGAAGGACAGCACGGATGGCTGTGGTCTCGCTGCCCTGCTGCACTTTTACTGCCCGGACATTGTCAAGCTGGAGGGTACGCACACTTGGCAAATTATACAGTGCGTCTGTGTATGTGCGTGTTTTGGTGTGAGAAAATGCGCTTCCTATCCAAAAACTCCTAGCTTTAAATTCCGCAATGTTTACCCCCTTAATTTACCAAAAATGTAATTTCTAACCTTTCATTTTTAGAAAAATGTAAATAGGCTGTTTTGTTACAGACTGATATACACTCATTATTAAACCAGTAGTTGCATAAATATTTGCACGCAGAAGGAATCAACCGACATGAATGAAACTTGGTGGGTAGGTTTGACATGATAGGCCATCCGAATGATCTAAATTTCACACTCTGCCCAACAACCATGATCGCAGACATTCAGCAGCACCGTGATGCCCACCATTAGTCATCTTGTTAGTGCCAGCGACATTGGCAGATGACTGCACGATTCAGGACTCCAAGCACACAGGCCTTTACAACAACTGCCTTATCACCACGTCAACGTCGCCGAAGACTCCATTGGTGTTGTGCCACACTGTCATGGTGTGACTCGGAATGGCAGCGGGTCATCCTAAGGGACGAATCCCCCTTTTGTCTTGGTGGAGACGAGTGCAGTGTTCACAAAATGAAATAAATAATGCATTAAATAATTAAAATCAAACAATCAAGAAATCAAAAATAAACAATCATGAGAAAAAGGTGTTACTAGACTTTTTAAAGACGAACAAGAGTTGCTTTAGTAAACTTTCACAGAAATTAAGTTCCTTCGTTGAAGCAACAGAAGAAATTTCATATTAACCCTGTAATTACATCAAGACTGCAGGCCGCATTCTATCAGATCAGTTCATTTCGCACAGGCATAAAATGAGGAATAATTAGATCACCTTTCACACACAAAAAGATAGATGGTTCTTTCTACATCACTTTTCACATGCTTTCTGATTGATGTTTTGATTAATGGCCTTAGCTTTGATGGGTGGAGTCCCAGTGAACTCTGTGTGATCTGGGCCGTGATTGGTCAACCCCAAGTCAACTCCACTAGCAATGGTAGAAAAGCCCAGTTGACTAGGTTGGCCTAGGGTTGAATAAAAAGTCTGATCTTTCCTTGACAGACATATGCTTGAAAGAGACCATGTCGCTGGCGGACAGCTTGTACAACCTGCAGCTCATTCAGGACTTCTGTCGTGAGCACTTAAACCGCTGTTGCCACTTCAGCCTGGAGGATATGCTCTACGCATCTTCATCCATCAAAGTAAGTCTTCTTGTCAGTCTTAGTTGGACAACTGCCATTATCCAGTACAGGAAACCAGTCGACTGTCATATATATGTATATATATATATATATATATATATATATATATATATATATATATATATATATATATATGTAAAAAAATATATGACATATATATATAATGTATGTATGTATGTATGTATGTGATGAGCATGCAAAGCTTAATGGTAACAAAGGGAGCGATTTGATTAATCTAAAATAGAAGATAGTTTTGATGTGATTAACAGGTTTAATGGCTTATGGTCTCCAATATTGGTAAAAGAATTTGGACAACAGTTGAAGGAAGGAGACCCTTCTAAAAGCAAGTCCAAACTTTAAAGTAGTGCTGAAAAAATGTAATCTTGAATTTTTGTGGAATATCCAGTGAGTGTCATGAATAAATATACCCTTAATGATTACCAACTTGGCATTTCAACTTGGCACTTGCAGGATGCCATTTCGATAAAAGGTTGACTCGATTAGGCCGACTCGCAGAGCAAATGGTATAATTGGGGGGAACAGGTTAGAGCTTATGTGGTGAAAATGAATGGTGTTAAGGCCGTGTTTTTTGTAGTATTGGCACAGCTCGCTTTTACAAGCAGATGAAGAGCCTGTGGGGGCAGGCAGTTGGTTTGTTCACGTTTGCCAGAGCGGTGAGTCATGCTTTAGAAAGCTAGCAGTGGAAAGAGGCTCCCCATGGTAACAGATTCACAGACTCAGTGAAGACACACTGAAATAAGCACATTCTCCCAGGAATCCGTGTGCAGCGCAAATGCACCGCTTTGACAAGAGACCATGTAATGAAAAGGTGGAGAAAACCAGTCTAGCATATTATTCAGTCAGAAAATCATTAAGGCAGAGCAACTGGAATCTACAGTGTTTGCTCATGAGTGAATATTTTGCTGGGATTAATGAATGAATGGGTTAATTACTCTGGTAACAGCTATGCTATGGATGTATAGCTGCTAAAGCTGGCTGTTTCTTCTTTTGAACTTGACTGTGAGAGTATCATTCTGATAATAGTTAAAGGTGTAAAATGCAGCATGGCCTTGTAATAAGATGGTTCTATGAAAATTATAACATGTACTTAAAGGGGTGTTCTGACTACATGAAGGGTTGTATCTGACATTTGCACAGTAAAGTATGTAAATATGTTATTACTTATTTTCCACATTCCTCAAATCATTTTTGTATATTGAGTGTATTCTTTAAAAACAATTCTGAATGCTACCAAAATAATTAATTCCAGTCAATATGGGGAGCCTTAATCGAATCATTAATAGAATCAAATTTATGTGATGTTAGAAATTTTAAGTTAACCTCTCCAATGTGATTGTATACGAATATTGTTTATATATATATATGAGAGAGAGAGAGAGAGAATGAATTTGCTCAGTCTGGCCTGTGCACAATTGTTCATGAAAGGACTCAGAATGTAGGATGCCATTTAAATGACATCTATATATATATAAAAAACAATATTTGTATACAGTCACATTGGAGAGGTTAACTTAAAAGATTAAGCGGCTAATAGAGCTGTTTTCCAGGCCTTGAATCAAATATCAGAGGTTTATTCTTCCTCGCTGCTGTAGCTGTCATTTAAATGGCATCCTACATTCTGAGTCCTTTCATGAGCAATTGTGCACAGGCCAGACTGAGCGGATTCCCTGCGACATCAAAAGCAAGGTCTTACGCTGAATAGGAACACTCTGATTCTGTGTGGTCTGCTTGAGTGTTCCTGACAGTGTTTCCTCTCAAGACTGCATTCAGGCGACGTATGTGCTGCTTAGAGGCTGAGTCTCAGAGACAGCCAGAAGCTTACTTACTTGGAGATGTGGATGTGAACAGGCACTGCTGTCAGTAGTATGGAGTTATGCAAGATGTAAAGTACTGCTGTCTTTGGTTCCTGCAAAATAGTAATTATTCCCACATCAGCCTTAATGTTATTGATGTTTCAGTGGTTTGCGGTTTGTAAATCTACAACCAACCACTGAGTGATTTCCTGGGTGCTGTGAGTATTCCGGCTGATCACAGATGTTGCTCGGGCTTTGGGATGTGTCAGGGTGTTCACGTGATCCAGCAAATATAAATAATTTTGGGGGGAAAAAATTCTGTAGGCCATTTTTTGTAACCATGTTGATGTTATTACTGCAGTTATATTATTTTATTATTGCCGTAATACTTTTTACACATTACACAGATGGTTTTTTTTTTTCAGTTATTCGAGTGTCCACCTTATGTGCCTCCTCTGCACTGAACTCTGCAGGGACGTTCTTGCAAACCTCCAAGTTCTTACAAGTTTGCTGCACTTGTATCTCATGTCACGTCATGTCACGTCAAGGGTTCGTTAATGTATTTACAGCAGTTTGGACAATATACAGCAGTCTCGTTGTGCAGCAGTAGTAGAAGTGTAATGTGGTCTTCATATTGTGCGTCAGAACATCAGAAACTCAAATTCTCGAGTATATATAATTTAAATATTAAATGTCTGTCATTAATGTCTGTAATCACTTCTTAAATCTGTCCAGAACCTTCTTTTTATAATCCCTTAAATGGTGGTTATCCTCCAGAATAGTGACACAGCCTGTGTATGTGGAGCTGCATGGGGTCTGTGAGATGTGTGTGGAATTGAGAGCAGGTTGGAAGCTGTAACCTTGACCTACTTTTTGGCTCACTAAGTTTTCAGAAGCTTCCTTTACTGAAATTGAAGAGGATGCTGAGCCTCATAGATAAGCCCACCCATGGCTTAATCTAGCTAACTAATTACACGCACGGTGACCAGACACATACATAGGCAGATTGCTATAATAAACCTTTATGGTACTGATTTGAGGCTTCTCTGTGAACAACTGACTTTTAACGATATGCTGGTGTGTCTAAGTACCACAGAGAGTCCTTTAGCTGACCATGACCATTCTGTTCATCATCTGTCATGCACGGTACACAGTTGTGTCCTTCTTATATGTAGTCAGTTCAGCCAGATAAAGGTTTGAGGCAAATCTGAGATGATTAGTAACCCACACTGCTAACCAGTGAGGCAGTTAGTAATGGAGGCTCATGATCACCATTTAGCACTATGCAAACCGTGTGCCTTAATCATCACACATATGCCTTTAACCAGGTTGTGTTGATGCGTGATCTCGAATGGTTTGTGAATCTGTGACAATGGTATGCATAAAAAATGGTCAGAAAGGGCACCGACAAGATTTTAGACTGGTGGTTCCAAATTTATGATTGGTATTGCTCAAGGAGCAAAAAATGCAGCAAACTTCAAAGAACGGTTTGATTTGAAAATATGTCCCTACAGATTCCTTTCAAAAACTTTTTTTTAATGGAAGCTATAATAACAGGAAAGTGGACATACAAACTGCTGAAAAAAAGTTTTGTTGTTGATGCTTCAGTGTAGTTCTGTATGTGTGTATATGATTTTTGCTTTTTCCATATACCAAAAAATGAATAACGAATAAAGCTTGACTTCTAACAGTTCAGAATTAAAATGCAAACATTTACCATTAAACAGCATCAAACTGCTGGCTGACTGTAGTTAATATAAGGGGAAATTATATATATTGGAATTTTGCTAAACTATTCCCTTCATAAGCATCACAACTAGTTAACATTCAATGTGCATAAACTTAATCAAGGCTGTTTGTTTTAAAGACTGTTACTAACTTCCCATTAAAGTAATTCCATTAGTCTGTCTTAAACATTAGCCAAGAAACAGCTGATGAGTACTCGCTAAAAGGATTAGCTGCTTGTTTAAATGGTTTCTCAGTTACCTCAGTTCAAAGTCATTCAGCTTTTGGAAATTCCAGCGCTCACACTGACATCTGGCTTTTGACTGTCTTGACAGCCAGTTTATAAAATGCATAACATCAGTGACTCTTTTGATCACTGTGCATTTTATCAGTCCAGCATGCTGGTACCACACGTGTGAGTGAGGTCTATAGGTAGGCTGACAGATGGGGGTAGAGGCCGATGCTGCCAAACACCATCTGTGTTTGAACATGCTCATACCCTCATGCTGTCAGACGGCCATCATGCAGACTCCTAAACACAATTTACTGTATTGTTATTTAACTTTTTGTTTTGTTATTGATTCATTGCACCTGAACTGCTGAGATCCTAGAACGGTGGAGCATTTGTAGCTTTTAGTGGTAACTTTTAGGCAGAGAGG